>JACXIK010000005.1:9543313-9685815 GCA_014737385.1 Bombus superbus
GTTTTTTTTTTTTTTTTTTTTTTTTTTTTTTTTTTTCTTTTTCATTTTACTCCGCGAAGTTTCTCGAGGATCGACGAAAATTACGAGGAAAGAGAAGAAGGTGGAACGCGAAGAGAAACTTGCTGGAAATATAAAAAGTATCGAGTGGCAAGTGCGACGGTTTATCGTTGGAAGTAGCGCGGTCGTGGCGTAGCTTCCGTTACGGAACTGGAATATTCCGACGATAAAATCGAAACAGTTATTCCTGGTTTTTCTGTTGACCACGAGCGAACACGTACGAATAACACGGCGATTCTCGAACAAGTCGAAGGATAATCTTCGCAGACATCGACTCCGCGATCCGTCGTTCCGCTCGCCAAAACCGTTAGATCCTCCGTTTGGTCATGCGGCGACGTGTCACGCGCCGTGACGAAAGATAATTCCGACAGCATCCTCGACGATGGCGTTTTCTCGTTGCACCGTGTCAGAGGCGATGAACGGCGTGAGACGGCCGGTCGATCCTTTGGAATCGACGAAAGTCGACCGGAAGACGACCGACTACTCCGCGCCGATGGGAGAAGACACGCGGCCGAGCGTCGGGGAAAAACGCGACGCCGGAGAAAATGAATTCCGACAACGATCGCCGCGAGCTGCCACGGGGAAAAAACTTGCTTTTGAATTTCTTATTGCGACAGTGGCTTCGAACTTTGTCGTTCTCGCGGGTCCGGTTAATCGACGCTCGGCGAGCGAAGCGAGTTTTTCTTTGCGTTCGATCGGACTAATTAAATCGAACGTAATAAAGCGGAGAGCGAGAGCATCGGCTTCGAAGCGGATACTTCGACGAAGTTACTGCCGGAACAGAGGAAGAAAGTCGAGGGGATGACGCTCTCAGCGAGATCCGGCGAGGAACGAGCAAGATCGAAATTAGATCGGAGCTCGGCGCGCACACGGTTTCTCTTTTAGCTCGTTTCGCCTGCGAGGCTCGTCTTAATCGACGCGTTGCGAGGGGGAAGGCGACTTTTCACCGCGAACGCTGCACCCGGCAGCGCTTCGAATAAGCTAATCCGGCGTAATGAGGTAAGAATAAGAAGGCGGTGGTGGCAGGACTAGCGGAAGAAGCGAGAGCACTCGGATAAAAGCGTCTCCCTTATCTATGGCGAGCGAGAGAACAAGATGAGGGGAGATAGGTAGGTCGCTGCGAGGAAACTTTCCAAGAGATTTCTTATCAAAATGTAAATCCACCGACCCTCCTCGCCGATTTTCTCCCGTCTTCTCTCCTTGCCCCTTCGGGTGTTCCTGTTCGCTCTTGCTGCCGCGACTAGAAGCGAGAAAAGAAGCTTCTCGCTTTCCCCGTCGTTCGCGATTCTTCCACTTTTCTATCTTGGAAGGATCGTCGCCGATGCACGTTGTTCCACGGATTCGCATCGAGAAAGTGGGACCGTAACTTTTAATAAAACGATCCGCCAGAATTTCCAGCATAGGAATCGGCCGATATTTCGAACGATTCGAAGCCGGCGTTTGGGCGATGGCTACGCGCGCGATCGAGCTTCGGCGTTAGCGAAACGATCGAAAAGCGAATCGAACGGTGTAAACGCGCGGGGCTCGTTGTATGCAAAATAGCGGACGGTCGAAAGGCTAATATAAATCGCGGCGACGAGGTATCGACGGCCGTGCGAACTAATGACCATTTACAATTTTACAACGTGCCATTTACAATTTAGATGAAGATCCATTGTCTGCGCAACCCTTCTTCCGCCGGTTATGAAAAAGCCAAAGCACCCTCGGCAAAAACCACCCTCCGCTGCGACGGGCTTCTCTCTTTTTCTCTCTTTTTCTCTCTTTTTCTCTCTCTTTCTATCCGTTTCCCTCTGTTCGTCCCCGCTCCCGTCTATCTCCGCCGCTTTCCACCCCAACCCGTCAGCTGTGATACTTTCATTTCGTGCATTCAGCAATTTCGCGCGAGCCCGTCCAATCTAGCCGGCCTAAGGCCTAGTTTCCGGGGATGTTCGCTGCTACAATCCGTTTCAAAAGTTCCGCGTTCGTTTATTTGTATCGCCGCGTACGATTACCATTCCGTATTCGAATAAATCCGCTGACGTTTCCAGCGTGTCGCGATTTTCTACAGCGGTCGAATTCGCTGATAGTAAATAATCGTATATTAAATTTAAAACATCCAGACCCGATCGATCGATGCGCGAACGAAACGACGAATACGACAAATACGATACAAGCGTCCGGATAGCGATCACACGGACTTTTAAAATCCGGTAAAAATCCGCTATTCTTCGTGGAGAAACTCTTGCCGTTAATCGTATGAAATCTGGTATCCACGATGATCGACCGGTTGATTAAAAAAAGAACGTGGGAGTTATTCCCGACGTGCTGTCGATACATCCTACGTGCGACGCGGATAGCCGACGTCCCGCAGGATATCCCTTTTCCACGATTTGCTCCGACCGACGCGTTCGTCGACGAGTTTCGACCGGTATCCGCCGAGATCTGAGATTCCGGACACGCGTGGTTGGAATACCCTAGCGCCTAAAATCGAGCGGCCATCGCGAGATCGACGCGGAATACCGCGTTTTCCACTCGTTGAACCAGTTATCAGGTCGTAGATAAAAGTGGAATCGATTCTATCGTCGAGCCGGGATTCGAATTCGAATCGAGCCTCGGACATCTTTGCCGAAACCTTCGGCTTTCGCGTTGAAAATTTAAAGAACCGCGTTTTCCAGCGAAATGAAAACTCTCTCTCTCTCTCTCTTTTTCTCTCTTTCTCTCCCTGTTCTGGAACTTGGAACGCGAACGGCTAAAACATCTGTTAAATGCGCGATGCGTCGAAACGCGGGAAGATGGTTGGCGGCAACGAGCGATCGAAGCCGAGCGTCGACGCGCGACGCATTATCTCGTGCGTAGCGTTACAATTAATAATGCATGCGATACACAGCGGTCGACCGGCTGCGTACGCAGAGACAGGCAAGCGGTAAATTTGTACCTGTGCCGATCGTCCAAGGAGGTGATTCATCGTCAACTTGCCGTGGATGATGAATGAAAATGTGCATGCACTTAAGCGAAATATACGCGGCACGTATGTTCAGTCGGACGACGCATGGTGAACGAACTCGGCAAGAGGTTATCGGAAGAATCGATACTTCGTCAAGCTTCGTCGAATCGAAAACGTTTCGCCGATACGTTGCACGCGAGTAACTTTGGTTTAGAACCGTTTACGTTTCTTTCGTACGTTTAATTACGTTTAATCGTAGCGTTGTTTTCTTGCAGGCAAGGCAGGGGTCTCGAAGACGGGTCCGACGACCGAACACGACGACATCGTACCGTCGAAGAAAGCCAGTTGAGATCGAAATCGATCGACCGACGACGCATTAACGGACAACCATAACGCATATTCTGTCAGCTTCATCAGCTAATTGAAACTACGGAATAACGGTGACAAGCTGATCGGCTCGCGTTCGAATGACCGCGATACATGAAAAATTCAATCACGAGACGCATTTGCTAATGATTCTGGTGCGCCGCACACCCGTAGTCCACGCATTCTCGTTTTTTCAATTAGCTGATTGCAACGTAACGCGTAAACGCGGACTCAAGTAACCAGCAGCGAACGTTCCCTGAAAAATTCATCAAAACCGACCGTTCTATTTGCCCGCGTTCCTTTCCAACTTCCGTCTCTTTTTCTACCGTATATTCAACACGTTCTTTCATCCGTCTCGTCCAATCGAAACGCGATACGGCATCGAGTAGAAAGAAAGAGCGCGCGGTTATTGCCTGCGACAAAATTTGCAGAAACGCCACGTTCAGTGGATCGTCGTCGCGACGAACCAGCGACGAACCAGCGCCGAATCCTCCGTTTTCCATAGTTTCGGCGGAAGCGTAATTGCGCGTACGCGGTTCCTTACGAGCGTACGAGTTCGCGCGACGCGCGTGGATCCGTCTGGAAGCGACGATCGTGGCCAGAACGTCCGTTACCAGCGTGGATAGGCCCGCGGCTAACTCCGAGCCTCTCGCGTGCACGTTCGAAGGGAGGCCAGCTTTCGCGAAGAAAGAAGGCAAATCGTCCGCGTGACTCGCGACGAACGTTATCGTACGATTCTTTTTTCCCCCTCGAAGCTTGTATAGTTTTCTTCCTGCGCGGCATATACGACGAAAAGTTGTTCGAGTCTGTTCTTCGTCGCTCGGAGGCGAAAGAAGTTTGGACGTTGCGTGGCGGATATTAGGCACGTCGGTGGATGTTCGATTGGCGGACCTCCAAATCGTCCGATCGTTTCGTGGGTACTGTTTTTTTTCTTCTTTTTTTTTTGGAATCGCGCCCACGCGCTCGCGACGACCGTGCGAAAAATTTACGGAGTCGGAGAGGGCGATTGGAGCGAAAAGAGAGAAAAAAAAGAAAAAATCGTATTCGATGCGGCGAAAAGTGGTCGGAAAAGTCGAAAACGAGGTGAAAGATGGGCAAGACGGGGAACGGACAAGGGACTATGAAACGAAAACGAAAGGAAGACCAAGAGACCGGAGCTTTGTTCCGCGAAGGAGCCGCGTTTGCGAGCGGTGGTCTGCGAAAAAGAGAAGTAGAAGGGAGAGGAGGCCCCGACGAAAGGATACATCCAGCCTTGGAGCGAAAAAACGTAACGGTCATTCGCCCGCAAGGTGAAGAAAAGTTGGCCGTAGCCAGCCACTGACCGGAGCCAAGGAGACGCTCCGAGCGATCGCCGATTCCTGTCCGCTTGGACGAGCCTCTCGAGACCGGTCTTCTTTTCTCTCTCGTATCCCCTGTCCTCGATCCTTCTCCCTCTCTTTCTCTCTCTCTCTCTCTCTCTCTCTCTCTCTCTCGACCTCTTCGTTTTTCTCTTCTACTCTTTACGTTCCGCTGCCCCCTCGTGACGGACCGGTCCCGGAAAATTACCGAGAACGATCTTTCGAACGGAAATTTCTCGGTTCGGACGTTTGCGTTAACAGTTTATCCTACGCAGGATCGCGTCGGTTCGTTGGAATAATCTGCGTTTGCGAGGTTCGATCGATTTCTAACTAATAATCGCGCTATCTACGACCCACGACAGACGAGAGTGTCGTCGTCGTCGCTACCGTTTAAAGTTAGTCGAGTCGAACGATCGTTTAACGCGCGCGAAGCTTACGAACGAGTGGCAAACGGACAGTACGAAAGAACACGCGTTATCGGAATTGAAAGAGTCGATGGAAGTTACTCGCAACGAAAATGCGAATGTCGGAATACGCCGGTACAAAGGACGTACAGCGTGTACGCGGTTTCTTTTCGCGCTATACGTTGCATATTACAGCGGAGCACCGTCGGTACCAGTATTTTCCCTTTGATAGCTCTACTCGGCAACACCTCCCGCGAGTTTACGATCCGCGCAGCAACTCCATATACTCATTTTCCACGTCGCTCGTTGACCGACCGACCGACCGACCGGTCCTATCCCAACAAATACGGCAAAACAAATCGAGTACGAGTCGGCGTACGAAGCGAGAACGCAGAAAGAAAGGAACAACCGAGCGTATCGTTCGATCTCTCGATGCATCGATTCGCGAAATCCAACACCGCGCGCGGCTGCACGCGCTGCCGTCGGTGGTGTCCCGGAGAAATAAATCTCGCAATTTGTGGACACTCGGCAACGATCTCTCCGATCTAGCTCCGAGACTGCGTTCACGAAAGGAGCCCGCGATAGGTTCGCGGAGGCGCGGCGGGTCGATTTATCAGCGCGCGAAACCGTGCTCGCTTTCTTTCAGCCGGTTATCGGGTCTTGATATTCCGTGGCCACGATCGTTTATCGGTCGGTACACCGAGCCACGGTAGAACGACATTCCGCGCAGATTCCACCGATTTGGCGATACCACCGCTCTCGAGATAATCCTTCGAGATCCTTTTCCGGACTCGTGACAACGGTAACGCAACGATTATACCGCAGATTTGCACGCGTCCATAGGGAGACACGCGTTAAACTGCGCAACAAACGCACAATACAGAGACGAATGTAACGCTCGTTCTATCATTCAACGAGTAAGACGTCGTTTAGACACGTCGGAGTAGATGTCATTTCTTCAAACTGTACTCGCAAAGACGCGAATTTGCGTAGATATACGGCAGACTAAGAACGATACGCGCACGTTACAGTAGACTGAAATTTGAGTAAAATTCCACGCGATCCTTAAACGGGAGCGTCTAGTTCGATTTATCGCGCAATCGTGCGTATTGCACGCGCGGACGTATATATTCCGTTACGGCTCGTTACGATGTCGGAAAAATCGCAACGATCTAGCACGGCGGTCTTTGTAAGAACGAGTCTCTGGCGTGTACGTGATTAGTCTCGAAAGGGTTGAGACGCTGGAGCAAAGACTTTGCGAAATACGCTCCCGAGCGCTGGATCTAATTTCGTTAATTTTCCACTTCTTGCAGATAAGGGGATGTTTTATCGCAGCTGGACCGGGATTCTTCGCTTATCTGTCCGCGAAGAACGTCGTTCTCCGCTTCGAGCTTCTTCGTCGCGCTCGTTGAACTTCCTTCGGGTATAAGTTCTTCCAAAATCTTCGTAGCACGACCGAGCCACGGCGAACGAGACGATAAATATTCGATGGCTCCTCCAAGTTGGATAGAATTGATTTAGAGAAACGATCTCGACGACAGATTGCCGGAGGAACGGTCGAAATGAAATTGATTCGACGTGGCACGGGGCGAGTTCACGGCACCCCGTCGCTATAAATTTCGACCGGTTCGTGGCACGAATATTCATGCCCATTCGTTATCGAGCGCAGGTTCCTGCGAAAGTCCGCAGATCCCGTGCCGAGCGAAATGGTCGTCGAAAGGTCATGGTCGATGGGTTTTCGCGGGTCCACCAGCGTCTTATCAACCCCGACGAGGCGCGTTGTCTCGAGAATTTCACGAGAGTTACAATCCGAACGAGACACGACGCTCGAAAAAACGCGTTCGAGCGGTTATCTACTCTACGTCTAACTCCGCGTCTCGTTTGTTTGGTTTTCTCGATCGCTGACAGCCATCTCGGAACACGCTTTGCGCTGATGAGGTACAGCGGGCTATAGACGGGCGACGATGGCTTCGGGGATTCAGTTAAAAAGTAAAAACATTGTCAGCGTGCGGATCTGCGCCGGCTCGAAAACTGTATTCGTACTTGTACGAATCTATCCACGCGTTCCTCTGCTCGAATATCCAGAAAAGATAATCTCGACAAAACGTACTCGTAACGAGAATTTATTCGTATCCGTTGCGTTCGTTCGGTCCACGAACGTAGTTCCAGAAATCTATTTATTTGTTACTCGACCAGCGTTTGGGCGTCGCATCCACGTCGGCGAACGTATTTCGAATAGAACGAACGATTTCGACGAAAGACGGGTTCGTCGTTTGCGGCGAAGTATCGAGCGTGGCGTTGCCTCCGCGGGCGTTATTCGCGTCGTCGTTAATTCGTTTACGCGGCGAGAGCTTGTCTTCCGATCGCTTTCGTCAAATGGATACGAGTCGCCGAACAGGCGAATCGTTCGTAATAAAAAGACGCGACGCGATACAACGGCAAAAATAAGAGATACGTCGGACGAATAACGCGCACGGAATAATCTAGACCGTAAACGCGACGAGGAGCGTCGTTGGCGAAAGAGTAGCGCGCAAGTAGTTGCTCCGCGGGTAGCAGGAAACGAAAAATGCCGTGGCATTATTTCGTCAACTCGCGCGTGGGAAAAATGTCAAGGATACCGCGCGCGGAATTTTCATAACGGGGCGCTTAGGAATCGGGCGCGCGGCGAACGAAATAGAAATTCCTGCGTTCTCGATTCTCTCGGTAATTAACCGCAGCGAGCGTCGATCGAAGCGAGCGAGCGGCGCTCGTATTTTGCCCGGCGTGGCAAGGATGCTCGAGGAAAACCAGCGGCGGAGGAAAAGAAGAAAAGGGAGAGAAGGAGAGAAAAAACGGGGCAAAACGGAGAGGAAAAGCGGAAGCGAAAGGAGGTCACGAGCGCGGCGAGGAGCGCCGTGTTCCGCGATATTTTCGTCGCGTCGAGCGTCGTTCGCCAATTTCCACGCGATTCACCCGCGACTGACGCGAGAACCGTCGCGTTTCCGATTATTACCACGGCTTACGACGAAAATGTAAGCGCGGATATAATCGTGGTCGCAACCGATTCCGTTTCTAGACAGCCGCGCTCCTCTCGCGCTGAAATCTCCGGCCACGCGATAATCTATCGCAAATGGATTCGTGGCTTATCTGCCGGCTTGTCGTACGGGTATCGTCTCTGCTTAAAACGTTGCACGTTAAAGCGGAAGACGGAAGCAACGGCGAAACATCGATAACAGCAAAGTAGCAGTCGGTCACCGATGTTGCCGCGTACTAATTTCGTCGTGCATTTCGCGTCGCGAATCGATGATCGTAACACGCGCTACGGGAAGCTCTCGCGCGAGCGACGATCGGTCGTTGGAGCGGAGCTGGCGATTTTTTTCTTCGCCACGTGGCCACCCTACTCTATCCGCGTCTCCCCTGGTTCGCAGCTTTATGTAATGGGGCTGTTGGTAATCGAGTCGCGCGCTCCGCGACTCGCTCCGCAATAATTTCGGGATTTAACACACAGCTGAGCGTCACATGGCACGCTCGCTGCGGAGAGATCGACGAGGAAAGAAAGAGGCGAACCCCTTTCGGAGGGGGGGGGGCGGGGAAGCGACGGCGTAGCGAGCGAAACAGAATCGTCGACGAGGAGGGTGACGCGGAACGAGCTCCCCCAGGACGAATTTGCCCCCTGGATTGGCTCGTGCGCAACCCTATCGGCCTCCTTTCCTAGTCCGCTCCGGAGGGTATCGATAATTTAATGCGTTTAATTCTGCCGCGTTCGCGCAGCGGATACGCGCGCACCACGCGTTTCGCAGCTTAGAAATTTACGTCGGTAAATTACGACGTTGCTCCGCGCCGTTTGCCTTCGCGTGGCGCGGCGAATCGCTTGATACGTATCTTTGCGAACGAACGAGGCCTGAAACGGCAATCGTCGTACACTTTGCGAGAAAGCGGTGGTATTTTTAAATGGATTCTGCTTAAACGAAACTGTACGCTCGAATTCGCGAGGTAATTTAATTTCGCAAGTTGTTTGCTCGATCGGTGCCAAAACATTGATCGAGGAAATTCGAGTCTGCTGGTTCCGGTTCCGGAAATGCGATCTAACGTGCCGCGTAGTTACTAGCTGAAAAGGTGAGGCGAGCGCCTGCGTGAAAACGACGCCGACGGAAACGCGGATCGAGGGCTGGCAAAACCGAGAGCACGAGTAATACGAAAGTCGATAACGGACGTGTGCGATCATCGCGGCAGGATTTGGTGGCGCCATCGGAGTACGAATCGCCGAATTCCCCACTTCCTGTTACTCCGTCGGTAAGGCAGTCGATATCGCGAGTATCGGCCAAACGATCGGTCACGCGTATCGGGCAGGAAACCCATTTTCCACTTTGCGATCTTTTCACGACGCGAATGCGAGCGAACGAAAACGGTGCACGAAAGCATCGGAAAAGAAGAAAGCGTACGAACGTAAAGAGATGATCGTAAGGAACGGATTATTTAGCTGCCGTTGTAGAAATGGAAAATTCAAGACGATCGGCGCGATAACCTGTCTCGAATGCAATTGCCTTTGTTCGTAAGAGCATTTATCGTATGCCTTGTAATTTCATTTGATCGCTTAGCAAAAGAGAAAAGAAAAAAAATCGATGGATAGTTCGTTGCTGATAACTCCGACATCTACGTTACCTTCTCACGAGAAAGGGAGCCGCGATTCCTTTCTGGCTGGCTCTAGGTTAAATATCCATGGGAATTGACCCTTACCTGAAACAAAAGGTACAAAAAATGATCGTCAAATGGTATAACGGCATGACATAGTATAAAAGTAACGATTACACGGTCCCTAGATCGGCGTTGATTAAGCTTTAAAAGACTCCATATCCCGACGGAGAATTTGATAACAGACGTCGATAAAAGAGGACTCTGTCCGTAGACGATAAAGTCGAAAACGGACGAAACTTTTTACAATCAGGTACGCGCATCGCGGAGATAACGATATTTTCCACTCGTTCCAATCAAACGGACGCGCCTTTAACTCGCGTTAACTGCTGTTTGGCCAATATCCAAAACTCTTCGAACGGAAAATATCCAGGAATACTCGTTCGTTCGTCTCCCAAGATATTCCTCGACGATTGAACTTAATCGATCGAACGTAAAAAATATAAGCCAACAGAAGGATCCGGTTTCCTCTACCACGAAATTAATCTCTCGTAGGCGAAATAACTGTTCAAACGCGATCGTTTCTTTCCTTTTTCAGCTCCAACGAATGACTAATCGCATTCGTCGATCCCAACTCCACCCAGCTGCCTCAAAATTTACGATACACTTCCGTTTGGTTGATCTTATCGATCAACGATCGATCGCCTCTCGCTTTATTAATAGTATATACCGTCGTACGACGCTACAGGCTAGATATCCTTAACCTATACCATACGATCGTCGATCGTTGCAATTATTTTACAAATAGTTACAAAACGATAGACTGCCAAACAGACAACTACCACCGACATCTAATTCGCTCCTAAAACTTCACTCGCAAGACCATATCCTTTCGCATATGAACGCGTACTTGTTACTTGTAGCAATAAGGTTCTCGTTAGGCTGCATTTACGACCATCTACGTTATACACGTGCGGTTATTCGAGTGGCGATGAACGGAAGCGTGTTCGGCGAACTTGGAAATACCATCAGGGCGGAAGCGGAGAGAGGGGAAAGAGGTAGATATGCAAAACGAGGGAATTCTGGCCTCGGCGAATACGAATCCCCCGTTTTCCACAGACGCTCGAAGACGACTCGGCGAGGGCCGGCTTCGATCAGGCAGCCGAAACGCCAGCCACGACGCCTGTTAACGCGATCGAGCAGTTTGCAAATTGCGCGCCGCGTAATTACAGCCTCCGACGGACGTATAGGAAGAAAGAGCAGTCGGTGTCGGGTCTCGACGGTCTATCGAAGGGATTTCGACGAGCTCGATATTACACGGCGTCGGCAACATCGGCAACGTCGACAAAGAAACCTTCTTACGAACGAGAATAATCAATTTCTTTACTAAGAGGTAATTAACGCGAAAGAACGGTGAATCAATTTCGGGGTACGACGACGGTGGATGGAAATTTTGGAAAATCTGCGTGGAAAGACGTGACGAGGATCGTTTATCATAGCGCCGAACGAATTGTCAAGCAAGAAGACCTGAAACTGCGCTCCGACAAAAATAGTAATAAACTAGTCAGGAAACCGAACGTAGACGTATCTCATTTACGGACCTGCATCGCCTCTTCCCTTTCAATTAAACGCAACTTTCCTTCTCACCCTACGGTTTTTAGACGAGGGATTCACCCTCGTCTTTGCGTTTAGTTACCGCGCCGCTTTGAATTTTACGCGCGATCGACAGCGACAGATACATTCTCACGGCTGACAGACCTGTTGAGACTATTATCGGGAGAAAGAGGACAGACAGAGCGCGGCTCGATCGTCGAATCGGCTTCGTACGAATTCGAATCCGGTAATCCGATCGGACGACTTTTCCCTCGACAAAATACAGAGAACCAGGATGTCGTTGGAAGGTCGCTGTCGTCGCCGTTAAAAATCGAGGAGGATTCGACGAAGAGGCGGAGGGAGAGGAAGAGGAGTGTATCGGTTGTAAATTCCGCTCGATCGTCCAATGACTCGTTTCGCTCTTGTATATTCGGCCTTCGCAAAGTTGGCTCGTCCGATGTGAAAACGATCCGCACGCGACTCAAAAAGGAATTCACGATTGAAAGGAAATAATCGTATCGGATCTTCCGGATACTCTTCGTACAAGTGAAAATGATAAGCGCGGTGGCTCGCTGTGGGACGCGTCGATAAATTTTATCGGGAACGAAGCATCTCGTGCGCACTGCAATTCCGCGGAATTTCCATTTCTGACGGTCCTTCCCCAACCGAGCCCTAATTACAGATGCAATCGGTCAGCATATATGCACAGGCGTACGTACGAGCACGCACGCACGCAAGCACGCACGCACACTCGCCCGAGCCGTTGCGTCATACGCGTATCGACGTTGATCGCGACAGGTAACCGAGAGAGCTGGTGCGCCCAGTTGCGACGCCACTGGCCGGAAATCGAACGACGTTTTACACCGTAACGGCCAGAACATGGCATCCGCGCCACGTAAGAAGCCCCATCGTTTCGAACCACACTTCCGATTGGCATTGCGCCGCCATTTCCTGGAGATGAGATACATCGGCCGAGTTATTCGAGTCGTCCGGATCAATTTGCCCCCCCTCCCTCTCCTCCACCTCCGCCGAATCGTTCCGATTCTCCTAGCTATTTTAGAGGCCACTTTCGCGTCTGCGTTACGTCAGTTTCCCTTTCTTTCTCTGTCATCTCGATCGCGAGAAAAAGAATCGCTCGACGGGATCGCTGGAATGGAATTCGAACGACGACGCATCGTGACTAAGACGTCCGGCCAGCCGAGGAATTTCCCTCCACCGACCGGACTCTCTTCGTTATTCGCCGTTCTATTAAATTATTCCCGCGAGTTATACGATTATCACACGGAAAGCAAAGAGGATTACATTAACTTCCCTGTTTGTACTAACGTAACGTAGTGACGTTGATAGGTACTGGAAAATTTATCGTTACACCAACTGCATTGTCTATTAAAACATAATGCACCCGAGAGAGGCGAAGTTTGTTCGGTTCAGTTCGGTAGTAGCGGCAAGTTCACATTCAACTTCGTCCTACCAATTACAGCGTCGAGCCAAGTCCCGCTCACCCCCCTGCGACTATTGATTCCATTTACCGATTGATTCCGATCGTTCCAGTTTCCTCGAGAGCACGCGTTAAGCTCGTGTTTTCCTTTAAACGTCTTCTTTCTTTTTCTTTTTTTTACCGCCCACTGTGATGCCGCAATTTATGGCGTTTCGCGTCGAGCTACACCCGTCGGACTCGAATACACCGTTCTTCTCTATCAACGTGTAAGATCCCGGCTATCGTCGGAGCCGGAGGAAACACGAGGTTCCGACACGAACGTGAACAACGGATCGAATTATCAGCGAGGAAGCGCGACTCAACAACCGGAGTTGGCTTGATGAAAGGAATTCCTTGGCGAAGCTCGTCCGCGATGTTGGACGATCAACGCGGAATTAAATATCGTAGAGGAAAACGGAAAAGCGTTTAATAAAATCAACGTGTCTGTCCGATACCTGCAACGCGCAGACCGATATAAATCAATGGAAAAGTATTTGGGTTGGAACGGAAAGAATAATTCTAGAAAAATACCACGCAACGGAAACGCAGGTGCAAGGAATTTTTTCGACGCGCAACTGTTAGACGCGCGACACGGGCGAAGAAGAACGGAAAAGGGCGTAGAGCGTTGGCTGGCGTGTTTCGTCCCAGGATCTTGATGAAGGAATCCAAGACGAAAGAGGACGCTACGAAACCGAGAGAGCGGGAGACAGCAGGTAATCGACCGTTGAAAACGCAATTTGTGGTCGAGAGAAAGAGGCAACAGAAGTGACAAAAAGAGACAGTTCGAGATTCCCCGAATTGATAGAGTCGCTTCTTCTCTCCTCCTCTTCTCCTTCTTCTTCTTTTACTTTCTTCGCGAAGGTTCCTGCTGTAGCTGGCGATGCCAAGGTGTGGCAATTTCCACACAGCCAAATATTACGTACGTTTGCGTACGAGTAAAACAACTCGAGAATTCAAAATATCGATGGACCAGCGAAGGGATTACGACGACGAAGGAAAGCATCTACGAACGAGATCGAACGGCTTTCGAGTGGCTGGCAACGCGATGAGATAAAAATTACAGAAGCCGTCGACCGATAAGTCGGATAAGATTGCGAGTGGCGGAAGTCTGGAATCGAGGATAGATAGGATCGCGATGAGTCGACGTAGCGTGAGCGAGAAAAGTTGCCAGATCGTGGGACGAAAACAGGATATCCGATGATTACGTGAGAACGTTCTACCATTGCGACCTTGAGGGCCGTTCGTTCTTCTCTGCCATTTGGCCTGCGCTTCCTCTCGTTCGTGGTTCAGCCACCTCGACCTACGCACTGCGATACATTTTCCGCGAGTGTCATTTCGTTCAAGGCCCGACAATTTAGTGTCGTTAACGTCCGTCGCGTGGACGAGGGAGAAACAAGAAACAAAGGCCTTGACAGTGACGTTTGACAAAGGAAACGTGAAAAGGTGGATAAGAGAGTAAAACGTGGTCTCCTTCGAGAGAAAGGCTAACGCGTATTACGCGCGGATAGGAAGGGAAGAGCGCATTCTCCAAACAACAGGCCGAATAATATTTAACTTGCATCGATCGGAACAAGTGTTTGTATTCTTTGTTCGTCGGCTGGCGGGAGCTATCGTTTCAAAGGAAAACAGGAATTTTCCGGTGGGAAGAAGGGGGCGCGCGAGCGCGTTCTGCCAACGTGCTACAGAGGAAACAATGGGAATCGTTCGGCTTTGTCGGGTCCAACTTTGTTTCGTAAGTTCTCGTTGTGAACGGAGGTGGTAGTAGCAAATCGAAAAAAGGGAATTTCGCAACGTGGCCGGTGGGCGGAAGCGGAAAGAATTCTCTGTCGTGCCGTTCCACGGTGCAAACGGTTTCGACAAGTTCTGCGTCAAAAACAACCCCGGAACAACGAGGTCTCTACCAACTTCCACGTTTCCTAAGCATTCACGGAACGAGGTATACACGGAGTAGATTCGTTAAAGATCTTTGTACAGAAGTTTGAACGTCGAATTCTTTTTCTTAAGTAAATCCGATCGTTACCCCTCCCCCTCCACCCGCTTCGGTCTCTTCCTTTCTTATTCGAAAGAGAATATAAGTAGAAATTGTACGGAGGTGGAAATAAGACGACAAATCAAACCCGGCGAGTAAAGAGAAAAGAGGCAACGACGTTTCCATCGAACAGCGATGTCACTCGTGATTTCGCGCAACAAACGTCAAAAGGAAACATGGGAAGGGAGCGAGAACCCGATCGAATTCCTGTACGGGAAGCACCGAGGAATTCCCGCGAATCGCAGTCTCGCGCGAATCTTAGGCCATCGATCTTGCCAGCCGATCGATAGACGGGTACTCGATAGCGTTGATCGTGTATAAATCTATACAGCTGTTGCGCAATCCGTTGTTTCCACGACGTTCTGCGTTCGCGAGTTTCTCCTTGGTTCCTTCGGCGTGAAAAATGTAAAAATCCTTCAAAAACAGAGTTGGAAAAAAGGAAAGGCGGACTGACTATCTAGAATCTCTCGATATTCACCCGCCACTGTTACCAATCTACGCGATCGTTCTGCCAACGTCTTACGATCGAATACTCGCGTCTTTGTATTATCACGATTTGTCAATTTCAAGTATTTCGCAAGCATCGAATCGCTCGAGCTTGTAGTATTCCAGGCAAGAATAGCGCGACGACTGCGACACGAATCGAGAACGCACACCCGAGGCGTGTTTAAGATCAGCCACGAGTGTGCTTCTTTTTCTCGAACGCGAGGAAATTGCGATCGTTTCGAGATCAAGGAACCTGCGAAGCGAGGTTGTTCCGCCGATCAACCGTTTGGGTTCGATGATGTTCGACGCTTCATCAGTGAGTTCATAATGCAAACGTGCGCGTCACCCGGACAGCGCCGATCATTTACTTCGCAGTGTCCGCGATGAAAACATAGGCTAAGCGAGATCGACAACGGGCTGACTGACACTGTGCGGTGTTTTCTGCTGTCCGTCCAACCACGAGTTATTTCGTCGAAAGAATTATCGTGTTCGAACGGCGGTATCGGTAAACACGCGACTGGACACGAAGAGGATAAATTCGAGAGTCGGAGAATACGAGAGGATGTACCTTTTCACGGTCGTATTTAAACGAACCAATCGTTAACCGCGTTTCGCAGGAAATTACGCTCGATTCGATGTAATACCGAATTGCGTGGATTTTAATATCTCGACCGACGGTTTAAGCGAAGAAATAGGAGAGAATAAAAGTCCAGATGGAAGCACGATCGGCGTTATCATCGGTTAACGGAATGGAGGTCAGAACGAAACAAAATAACCGATTTCTTTACTCGTTTTTTGCTCGAAACCCCGTAGTATTTTTATTTATCGTAATCCTTGTCTTTCGACTTGGCATGGCTTCCGGCTTACGTCATACGTATTTACGTTTATATTCTAAACTCTTATGCCACTAATTACTTAATTCAATACATTTTATTACCACCTTATCTTCCAATGCTATTCTAATATATTATATTATATTATCTAATTAAATGCACTTACATCACGAAATCACGTAATATATGGTCGGAACGGAGACGAGACCTCGACCGGTTATAATATCGGCGATCGTTTATTGTTTGCGTTTCTGATACGATGCCTGTCCTCTGATACGCTGCCCCTGCCACCTCTACTAGCAACGGTGTTTAATTTATTATCCTTTTACCGTAAATGTACGGGCAGTCTTGCGAAGTGTGTCGGACGAACGGATGGCTTAAATTTATCTATGGTTTTTAAAGGCTGAATATGTGCCGCTACAGCAACGATATACAGTATCGTTCGTTCGGAGCTTCCAATAATCCTGGCAAAGCCCCGAGAGGATTTGTCCGATATTTCAGCCTGGATGGCAGAAGATAATAGAGATGTTAGGTTCGAGCACGAACCGCTGCGAACCAAACCGAGTAAAGTTAATTAAATTCTTTGATCCGACAATAACCGTACTTTGATCAAGATTTTTCTTCGCGATTATCCTAATGGTTGGTGAACTTTGTCCCAAAGTAGCCGCTCGATTTTCTTCTGTCACGCCGAAATACCTGTGCGCCCGTTCTATTTCTTCCTATTCCGGTCGACTGTAGTTCGTGTTTTCGAGAGGAGAAACGATCGCGATACGAAACTACGTAAACATGTGTACGTAATTACCGTTCCACGGCCGACCGTGCACACTCATTTCCCGACTCTGAACGAATAACTCTCCTTGAAACTAGTCACTTCGATGCGCATTTGTCGCTATTTATCTCGCGACTATGTTTACGGCTCCAACGGCGATAATGAATAAATGGCGCGGAGCTTACGGCTTGATAAAAGTCACTTAACCAACGACGGCAAACTTCTAATAACGACACGTTTGGAAACTCGTCGTTCGGGGCGCCATCTGGGCGAGTTTTTCGAAGGAGTACGTTAACGCAAATTAATTGTACTATTGCGTAATGTTGCTTATCGTTCGTATAACGCTCGGAGAATCCAGTTCTAACGAACAGTGATCGTAAGAATGCTACGTAAAGTGCAAAAAAATTCACCGGAGAAAAGGGGAAGGAAAAAGAACATTCAAACGTCTCTCCTCGCTACGGCGTTGTTATTTCAACTAACTGTACGACTATTTAAAACGATTCTCTCGGGCCGCGATTCTTTCTCCTCGATTAAACGAAGCGTAAGAAAAAAGAAAAAGAAAAAAAAGGGGGGAAAAAAGGAAGGAAGAAAGAAGGCAAAATGAGCCTCTCTGCCGGAACAATAGCAATCTTCGAGCACTTGAAGCGAGAGCGAAGTTTCGCGGAATTTTCTCTCCGGGTTTGCCTGCAGTCGCGATGGGCTGGCGCGCGTTAGACATCGAAACAGCCGCTTCAACTGCCGCGCACTGCTCCAAGAAGTTAAACAGTTTGCCTTGGATGGTACTGCCAACACGATTATTATCCTATTACACCCGCGCAAATACGCGAATTGCGTAACTGCGCGCCGCGTGTAACTGGCACACGTACGTAGACATTTACACGTCGTTGATTTTTCCCTTCCCGTTCCCGGTACAGCCTCCTCTTACCGCGCGCGTACATACGCGTAAATGTGCGTACAAGTGTACGTATGCATAAACGTAGGTACGAGTGTACGCGCGTGACGATGGCGCTCGCTAGAGTAGGCTCTCGCTCGTCTACGATTACGCGATTAATTAATGAGTCGGCGTGTCGCGCGTTACAATCACGGCCGGGCTTGTAATCGCGGTGACATAACCGCGTCGATTCGACCCGTCGCGTCGCCTCGATAATTAATCGACGGAGGAAATTACACGCGTGCGCGAAACGCGAATGTCAACCGGCGATGCCGACCGATTAAGAGTACAATCCCATCGAAAGCAAACATCCAGATTACGACGCGGTTCCGACGCGTCGTTAGCTCGACGATCGAATCGTTAACGAGGTCTCGATACGTCGGAATTATTGCGCTCGGCGTGTATCGATGGAAAAGCGCGCGATAAAGCGCGCGATAAAGCGCGCGATAAAGCGCGCCAATAAAGCTTCGTTGTAACGGCGAAAGAAACAACGTCCGATAGACACGATGATAGACGACGATAGAGAGGACGAGGAGATAAAGCGTCGTCCGGAAAAGAGGTCGTGTCGCGTTTCTTCATTCAAGTTCGTTCGGCTTTGTTGCCACGGTTGACGTCAAAGACGCGCGCGCGGATCCGTGTGCAAGCGGAGATCCGGCATTTCCCCGCCACTTGGCGACGAGAAAGCCGGAATTTGAATTTTCATTGGCTCGGCTCGCGCGTCCTCTCTTTCTCTTACGTGGCGCCCAGAGAGGGCTTAGAAACAAGCTCGAATGACATTCTTTCTCTCCCCCTGCTGGGAGCTTGACATCGGCGTGGAAAACCGATAAAACGGAGCAAACACACTCGGGCTACGCTCATCGTTACGCGATGATTAATTGCCGCGTTCGAAAAGTAATAAAATTGCCAGCCAATAATTCACCGACGCTCCATTTGTTTCATCACCCTTTCCTCTCCGATATTTCATTTGCCAACAATGCGCTTTCCCACCGTAGCTCGTCCAAGCTACGTCTTTCTTGCATAATAGCACGCGTGCTCTTTCGCTTCATCGTGGAATCGTTCGACTTAAAGACAATGATGTTTCCAAGTTCTCCTCTTTAGTCGCTTGAAAATCCATCCTGATTTGCATACCCGCTCGTCGGATCTCGCCGTTCTCTCGTTGCACGGCGAAAAGGAGCAGCAGGTTGCGCCGGCGGACTTTCCTGCCCGCCGAACACACTGGGTCGCGGTAACAACGAGGGCCGTGTGAATATTTATACGCGATTCATGGAGAGTCGTATTCGGCTCGCGCACATGCTCGACGCGGCGCGCTGCACACGCTCGTGAATTCGTCCGACCGTAACATTTCGCGTCACGCGCCCACAAACCAGTCGGTTGCGTTTAATCCGCTAATTTAACGAAGAATCCCGCTCGGAGGTTGCGAGAAATTCCGTGAACGTCCCTTCCGACCGACGGACGACCAAGAAACCAGACGACGAAGGTGTTTGATCGTTATTAAATTTCAGCCCGCGCGGCGCGCCGTTGTGAAATTTCCACGAACGTTATTTTCTCATCAGCAAAATAAATATTTCCTTAGCTTGTCGGGAACACTGTCGCGAGCAAACTTTCCGCGGTCGAACCGTCCGCTGGACGAAACAATACCAGAGAAAATATTCCGAATTGCGATCTCGTATAAATATTTATAGGTCGATATACGGCAGGGATCTTGAAATTTCGCCAAGTCAGGCTGCGTTCGATGCTCGCGACGCAATTATCGTAATTACACCAAAGTATTTGATACGCAAGAAGACGTGGAATAAAAGGAGCAAGACCGTTTTCCTGCGAGCGGTCGGATACGGCTTGCACTTTGCTCCGTTGTTCCTCCAAGTTTCGTAGCTCGACCTCTTTCTTGTCCGGACTCTAACAGCCATGAAAATTGCTCCGCGTGCAAATGAAACGATGTCCGACGTATCTATGAGCGAAACGTTAAAGTAGCAACAGGGACGAAGCGAGAAACTTTAGGCGCGTCTCTCGCTCTCGGTTTATTTCCTTGCGTCGTTATTAGACTTATCGACCAGCGCGCAGCCGCCATCGCCCACTAGAAGAAACAACTATCCGGGTCCTCGTGAAATTTACGAGCCACGAGATTCTCTACGGCGCCGTTCGAAACACGACAGACGCGTCCTGTGCAAACGCGAACGCAATAAAATCGGCCTCTAGCCGGGCTATCGGTCGAATTGCTCGTTCGAGCAAGATACTTACTTCGATTCCCGGAGGCCACCTCGTGTGCCTTCGACTCGGAACTTCCACGACAGAAATTGCATAATTATCGCGGCGACTACGCTCGTTTCCCCGTTGGGACCTGCCCGATCGTCAGGAAACCGTTGTACCGCCATCCTGGTAAAAACCATTGCCAGAAACATCCAACGGCACTGTGTAAAGTAAAATCGAGGCGAACGAGCGCCCAGAAACCCGGCTTCTATCGTTCGCGTAACGAACGCGCAAAGTATTATAATATATGCAGCGAATGAACGATCGTTAGCGAATAATAAAAGCGGAGGAGGTGATTACGCGACGAATTTGTTATGCTAACTTTTGTACGTATCCAATTTCCCTTAATTAATATTTTCACCGCAAATAACGCGTCAAGAGAGAGAGAGAGAGAGAGAGAGAGAGAGAGTAGGTGTAAATTAGATTGGTTCGCGTTCGTTCGCTAGGTTTTGTAAGTCGAGATGAATACAGCAGCGCAAACGTTCGGATAAACGAACCTTTCCGTTCACCGATGAAAACGTATTAAATCCGTGGAAAAGTTCCGTCGTTTGTCTTCCACCTTTGTAGGAGAACGTTCGTTGAATCTATTTCTGTCGTCCCGGCCTGGGGCGCGAAACGGATAGTGTTTGAGTTAGCCATTGATACTTCGTTGAGCGTTCGACGCTGACACACCGGCGGGGAAAATATACGCGTGATATTGAATTTTTCATGAGCCTTCGAGGGAAGATAAAGTTTTGAAAAGGGTGTATACAACCGAAATAGTCCGCTCGTTTTGAAAACTGCAGAACGATTCGCGACACCTAATGAGATTCCTTGCTCCTCTTGCGAATATATGCTATTGTCCGTAAGACATTCGAACGATAAAAAGCGTTACATACGTAATACATCCTAACCGCGTATGTCGATAACGTCAATGGCTGGCTATTCTAACCGGGGATAATTACGTGTATTGCAGCGATAAATCTAGATGCATTGCCAACGAATTAAAGCTTCATCGTATCGCTCGATAATATAGGGAGCGATAAATTTTCCGAAAGATCCTCCATGTTATGGAAATTGATTTCTTCGATGAGATAGGCTCGCGTATTTCAGCGGTCGCCAGATGCCAGCAAAGTTAAGAAATAATCATTTTTCTCGGCGACCGTGAAGGTATCGAGCGACTGTGATTTACGAGGCCTATCATCCGTTTACGAGGTCGGACTAATATCGACGAGGTTCTCATTCGATGGGGGTAATTTTCCAGACGGTTCGAAACGGGCGCATTCGTCTTTTCTTCGGCGGCCAATCGCTCGTGAACGACCGCAGACGCGGCGCGACCGCGATTACACAAACCTACATTCACCTGAAATATTGCATGTAACACGACCTTGATGAGGTAGCCGTGCCATTCATGCCACGTACAAAGACGCCTGGACTTGGGCCGTGCCAAAACCGACGATGCCAAGTTCGCTGCCATTTATCGCCACCCACTCGTTCAAACTGTTCGCTGAAATTTCCCCCAACGTCACATCCAACTCGAAGTCATTAGCAATTTGACGGCAACAACTTTGAATATTTCAGATTGCTAAACTTCCATTCTTCGTCACTCGGATTTGCAACGTTTCATCTTTGCCTTTTAGCCGTTTTTCTACTCGTAACTCATATTACGACGAGACTTGCTCGTTTAACGCCTAGACAGCTTAATTAAGCCGTGACCCAATTGATAATCAAGACCTTCATCAGCTTTAAAAGCTTTTTAAAAAGGAGCCGTTTCATTCGCAAACGAAAGGGTACGTAGCGTGACGTTATGAAATATGCAACCTGACGGAACGAATATAATAAAGTGCAGATATAACGAGCGTTGGAAATGATCGAGGAAGCACCGCATCGAGCACCGATTGATCGAGGTCCCTGCTGTAATTAGTCTCGTCTGCGATGCGCGTTATCACGGCGAGGTTTCATGAATATCCTGCACTCGAAAACACGCTGGAAACTGAACGGTCGGTGAAAAGCCGCGCGGGACAGGGGAACGCTTTCATTAAAGCCGCGACAAACACAACGTCCCATCGGTGTCGCTGCCCGAAACGTAGTAGACACTTTGAAATAATAACGAGACCAAGTAGTTCGTATAAACCGCGCGCAGCGATAACCTTTGTGCGCGAAATTGCGCGAATAAAGCGCGCGTGTTTCGTTAACGAGAAACGCTTTTGCGAATGGGAGGTGGCTCGGGTTTCAGCAAGTGGAAAACCGAGCTTCTACCGTGCTCGTGGTACGAACGTTGCCAGTAAAATGTTCCTTTTCGCGGACAGATCGAGAGAGTCAGAGAGAGAGAGAGAGAGAGAGAGAGAGAGAGAGAGAGAGAGGAAGAACGAGATCGATTCCATCCGGCTCCAAAAACGATACCGATCATGTTCGTACTCGTCTTCCTTCCCCTGCTCTTTCTTTCTTTCGTGGAAAGAAGACAACGCGTTGCTCGCTTGCTAGCACGAAACTCTTGCACGCCATTGCCAGTGCTCGTTGCTTGTAGCATGCATTTTATTTCGATAATGCGATTCGACGAAACGATTTGACACAGAAAGATACATTCTTCGCTGGAAAATTAACCGTGTGCCACGTGATCGCAAATTTCCTGCTCGCCGCGGGAAGCACCTTAATCCTGGACGGTGGAACGTGGTTGTCAGCGCGAGAAAGGGGCGGCGCGTCGAGCGTGCCACCGCACGAATTACGTGAATTCATTTCGACGAATCCTGCAATGTTCGGCCGGCGGTTTTTGCGAGCAGGCTAAGCGTAATCCAGACATCGGAGAGGACAAGCCGCGAGGAGAATTGGTCCGCGACGACTGGATCGCTGGTTGGCTTGGAAACCATCCGTAAGGATCGCTCGTTGATACATCTGCACACCGTTGGTAAACTGGGCTACGCGATATCGATTGCGAGTCGAGCCGGTCGAGACACAGAATGGTCGTATGCGCGACTTTATATACGAGGGGTAGGACGTCGGTGACGGTGACAGCAGTCGCTGCATCGAGCACATGCATAAATACAAGCAAGGATACGGCTACACGACAGGCCGATTAAAAGTGGCTAATTTGATGGAAAAACTCGTCAGAGCGAGCACAAAAGCAAACGACGTAGAAAATCGCGCAGGGGAGGAACAGCAGCCCGGGAAATACGGGGCATTTAAAATACGGTAATAAGGAGAGACGTCGAGGGCCGAGCTTCGCCGTGCGTTTCTCCGCGGTGCACCAGTCGCGAACGATGCCGGCACGAATAATTGCCAGAGAAAAAATTCAACAGTCCGTTGCTAGAATCGTAGCGCAATTTCATTGAAAAGCTCGTGAACTTTCTACCGTTCGCGTCCACGTTTCGCGAAAGCGTTCGAGAGGTACGTTTTTCTTTCTTCTTCTCGTCTTCTCTCTTTTAACGGCGTAGAAAAAAAAAGAAAAAGAAATGGAGAAGCTGCGATGCAAATTATCAATTAGAGACGGCAGTTTAACAAGCGTACACGCGATGTATCACGCTGTGACGTATCCGTCCCCTGACGTTCACCAACGTCGAAATTTCCCCCCGGCAAATTTAGACCGCATTATTCGATAATTAAGCCCTCGAACGATAGCCATTTAACCGGTCGATTAGCAGCAAGCGGAGTAATTATACAACATTCACGCAGACCGGTCAGCTAATTACTATAAAATCATCGGTTCAGACAGGAATTCCCTTTAGGTCGATACGCTACCTTACCTACCCACGTACGAGTTTATCGTGCGTAATCGATCCGCGATCTATACTTTTTTTCTTTTTTTTCTTCTTTGAAAGAGCGACTGGCGGCTTCCCCTTTCGCTATGTAAATACGTCGTAAGCCTTCTATATGACACAATCGTGGTAACAGGCGTCGATTACGTCAAAGTGAAACCGGCTCTTTCATTGTATAATACGCGGACGGATTTAACCACGGCGAGGTCGCAACATCGAACAGGAAGCCACGCGCGCGCGAACCTAACCGAGCGCGAATCGTGGCTTTCACTATCCTTGGCAATTGTTCAGACCCGATGGTACCTCTGGTCGCCTAGCTCGCTCGACTTAACCGACCGTGAACATCCTCACGGACCTTGAACACGAATTGAACGCGATCTACGTGCGACGACTGGCTTCTCGCTGGCAGTCGTGAAACGTCATCACCGATTCGTCGATCAAATCTTACCCGAACCACCTTCAAGGTTGTACTAATTGTATCGTCCAATCGATCTACGCTGAGTCAACGCTTGGCTAACGACCGGACCGAGACGCACTTTCCCTGAGAAATTCGGAACGACCTTCCCGCTCGACGATTCAAAGTTCACGCGAAGAGAACGTATAGTCGTATATGTAATTTGGAACGTAGTCCGTAAGTTTATTAGCAGGTATTAACGGAGGCGTCTAATCGATCGATTTCAAAATAGGTCGCGTCTGTCGAAAGATACATTCGTTACAAGGATATAGCCGCCGAGCGATTGGAAATTTTAATCTAGGTTATTCGCTGACAATTAACACGGATCCGCTGTCAATCGGGTCGCTAAGAGAGGACGCGTTTGAATTTCGCAATCGACGGAGTAAGATCGTGTTTTAATAGTGTCCCATCTCGAATTCGCCAAAGTTGCAGCTTTTCTCGTTGTAGCGCGTAGCGACGAAACCGATTGCCCTTCGTTTCTCGTCTTGCCGGATTAGACATCGACGTATCGGGCTATTTGTTTCGATTTCGAGGAATATTTCGACGCGAACTTGGCCTATATCGAAACGAAGCGCCCTCGTTGAGAAATACCGCGACGGATATTGCTGGATCGCATCGCGGGAATAATAAAAAGATACGTGACATAGTCGTTGGAAAAATAAAAACCGTGTCGAGAATATCAACCCGTAACGAGGAAAGGTAACCTTCGTAATCGAGAGCCGCTCAAATGTTGCAAGTATAACGAGCAGCGAGATTTCACATCGCTTCGATCTCTAATTGCAAAACGTTTCGTGGGAATCGAAAACGCGTCGACAGCCTTCGACGAAAAATCCATCGACTGGATTTTATTTCGACGAAAAGACGAAGCAAGGGTCTTTCGAGATAAACGATGCGAGCGAGCAATTTAATAAACAGTCGATACGTATCTGACACGACGAAGAATCCAAGTATCGAATAAAAATGTCTTCGAGTTAGACGTTTAACGCAACGGCCTAACGAATTCCAAATTTTGGAAATTTCTTTCGTTCCCGATGAGTCAATTCGGCCCTTCTGTCGCGCGAATTTACGAAATATAGGAATTTTTCCTTTACCAAGCAAGTATTTTTCTTTCGAACAAAACGCCTGGTCTTGATAGCCATCGACGCTCGAAAGGCAAAGAGGAGACACGAGGGAACGGAGCCAGAGAAAAGCGTGTAATACTCGACTCCTTCAGAACCATTACGAGAAAAAATTCAATTTTCGACGTGGAAGAATCCGAGGAAGTTGCTGGTTCGATAGAGGACGTCGAAGATGATCAACGTGGTATTTATTGAATTTCGAGGATGAAAAATGCAAGCGACCAAGGGATGGGTAAAAAGAAGCAGGTGAACGATACCGACCGGTGGCAACGGCCGAGCAATCGCCCTTCTTCCCGCTCTCTCGTTGACGTTCTTACGCCGTTCGTCCAATTTGGTCGTGAAAAGGGTGTAAGAAAAACGAAGACACGGAAGACACAAAGGGAAGATAGCGGGAATGCCCTTTCAAGAAGCACCCTCTGCAAATACAACCAAGCAAATGGACTGCTCGAGGCGCTGTTCCCTCCACGATCCACGAAGAACGCGTTCCATCGCGGCCATCGCGGCCATCGCGCGACAAAGTAGCCGACCGACTGTTCTCGAGTATTGTTCCGTGTTTTCCGGACGAGTTGGCTACAGAATGGCTGGTCGCCGTCTAGAATCCAGCGTTCATACCGTTTTCCCCGATTCTTCGTTTGCCTTTCGCGCGACAATTTCGTTTCGTTTCTGAGTATACTTGAAGCAGTAGCGACAGTGTTCGTGAACCGTTAAACAGCAACAAGAAGATCGCCGCGTCGTTGTATCGTTAAGTGGACGCTCGATCGAAAGAAAACGAAGAAAACGAGATGTAATCTAGAAAGAAGAGAGAAGGACGACGAGACGACTTTCAGCCGTATAAATTTTTGGTACAAGCTTCCGGTAGACGGTCGATCGGTCGATTCATCGGCCATACATGGCGAAGTAACAGGGTAGTAGCTCGTTGAAACGCGCCACCCATGGATTTTAGCTAATTAAAATACGCGATGGCGATATCGAAGCGGCGGCGGCGGTGTTCGAAAAATGCATTAACGGTAAAGTAAACGGATAATCCGGGGAAACAGCGGGAGCGGAGGGGAACGTTATCGCGATTGTCGCGGCGTGCAACAATTGAATTAACGAGGAGATTAATTGCAAATAATAACGTTATGAAGCGGGTCCGTGAACATTCCACTTGGGCAAATGGTGTACGGCCGTTGCGCGCCGATAATACGGGGCGCGTTATTGCTACGTTTTTCATCGGTGGAGCGCGCGGCATGGAGCAACGTGGACCGGAAAAGGGCAGGGGGCGGCGTTTATTTCTCTCTACTTTGCGGGCTTATATTTTTTACGGCTCTTCCACGAGCGACGGTGAAAAGGCTTCTCATCAAAGCTAGGCCAGTGCACACGCCGTGGCTCCTGCCGGAGTTTTCAAGGTACGCGGCACGACAAAGAAAACCTCGTTCCGTAAAAAGGAACCGCGGCTGCAAATTCAAGAAAAATCTCGAGTGTCCCTGAAATTTTCTGCGAGCGCGACTTCCAAAGAGGAAAGAGGTTAACAACGCTCTATCTTCCAAGGACGGCGGCCAGATAAAATGCAAATTTATCGAAATTCTACCACCGTAAACGTTATGAGAAGCCGAGTGACGCCATAAACTGGCTGCTAATCGAAATACATTACGCCCTTCCCGTTATTTTTCGCCGCACCGATATCTTTTCATTGCACCTCCTGCGCATAAGAGTAGACTTTGCACGATCTATTTTCCTTTCCGTTCTCGGCCTCTCCTCTCCTCTCGCCCCGCGACCGTTGGATCGGAAAACAGATTTGGAACTCGCAACGGTCGTACGCGATCGTCGACTTGGTTCGAACGACGAGCCTATGCGTATCTGATGAGCCGCGATTAAACTGGAAGGAGCAAGCTATTCTATCGAAGCCAAGAATTCATGCACCAAGGGATTAAGTAAGTACAAGTTTTCAGGTTAAGCCGGAGCGCTGGGATTAGTCCGGTAACTACAACGCCGGTTCCCTAGCTCGCGACCGTTTCGTCGATACACGTGTACGTATAGCCAAGTTCTCCTCAAACATTTATTCCGGCTCGGAGAAGCATTTGCTCAGGATTTCCAAACTCGAGAAGACCGCCGCAATCCTTCCATAAACGCTACGTTTGCGGAAACAATGGTTCGACGAATATTTTCAAACGCAAGATCCCACCGATGAAAATTCGCGGACTTCATAGACCTATTCGTCGACAAGATTTTTCCTTCGTTCGCGCATCCACCTTTTCTCTCGTCGCGGAGAAATAAGAATTCGAATACTGTCGCGATTGGAAAGAAAGTGACGGACGAAAGAGGAAACGCCGTCCTTTCTTGTTCACTTATCGATTCTCTCGCTTCCGGTGTCCCATACACCTTAAGCAGCGCCCACGCCAACGTTCCACGAGGACAGAGTCGGTGATTCATCAGCCGTTACTACGCCATAATAGACGTTTTTTCTTTTGGTGCAAAAATGGCGCTCCAATGAAACGCATACAAAGAAAGTGTCGCTATAAAAGTTCGTTCCATGCACGAATAATAAACGTAAAACGAGAAAAAGAAAACAAAATGCGTAAACTAATTTTCGTTGAATTAAAATTCAAATTCATATACAAACATTTCAGCGTCGCATTTATTTAATTTTCATTCGTGTCACTTTTGTTAATTTCACCCGTAGACACTCTTTCCTTCGATATTTCTCCGCGTCGTCGTAAAACTATTCCTTCTACATATTTCAATCCTAATGTTGCTCGGTGCTTTTTCTTTCGATTCAACGTATTCTTGGCAATATATCCATTTATGGGTCAAATCGTGGTGTCCTTTATATATAAAGGACGAGCCGCGGAAATAAAAGTTTTATGGCCCGTGACGTTCCATCTTGCGCGCGTATTTATTTGCCATAAAGAATGAAATATCGGCTGTGCACGAGCGAATCGTTCGCGGCGTAAATTTTAACATTCGCAGAGTTTCTTGCCGAGAGTCGAAACAACCGAGAGCGACAGCATTTTTCTTTTTTATTTCGCGAACTTCAAACGATTAACAATATCGATCCGTAGAAAAATTGACGAAAAAAATCATCGGCCCGATGGGAAAGTTTCGTTGCTCGATTTCTCGTTGCTACGTGCCACTTGGAGCGGATTCTTTGACAAAACTGAAACTAAGTTGCGATTAAACCCGCGAAGCGAACGTTCGATAGGAAGACCGGTGACGCGTAAACGCGAAGCGCTTTATTAAAATGGAAGAATCGAGGATGCCAGGATGGCTCGGAAAGAAATTAATATCGCTCGGTTCGTAACTTTGCCAAACAACTCGAAAACTGTTTATCTTCGTTATTGTTTCACGGCGACGTTTTCGACTACGTATAACATTTATCGAACTATCGAATCGACTTTTTATATTCGCATAACGCAAATTCGTATAATCACTCGCAGCCGAACGATAAATACTTTGCACAGAAGAACGACGAAATCATTAACTGATCGACGTTTGTATCGACGCTATTCCAACTTTGACTGAGAAAGTTCGGGCAAACGTTCTTTTTTCTATTGCTTGTGTACGCCGCCAGCAATGAGATAAAACCGAGTGAAAATCAGACAGGAAATAAAGAATAGGCGTGGTTGTCATAGCGCGGAAAACATAAATCCTCCAAGAACAACCAACGAACCTCGGAACAACCGATTTATTCAAATTAGACGGCACGAGTTCCGATTCACACAAGGAAAACGGCTACACGCGTGAACGATCGCCCGAAGACGGTGAGATATTTAGAAAGCGACGAAAGTCACGTCTACGAACGAGACGCAAATTTCTAAGGAACGCGGATATTTTGCAGCGAACGTGTAATACGGATGCCGGAAAAAATATAATTTCGTACGCGTGCTGAAAAAAAGAAGAAAAAGAAAGAAAAAAGAAAGGACAGCGACAAACGCGGTAATAAATGTCGACCTTGACGAAACGAAAGCTGGAAACAAACAGTCACGTCGGACAGTTGTGCAGTCACGAATAAATCGAGAGAAACCATAGACAAATAAGCGTATTCTAAAGAGATGACACGAGACGGTGGAAATGTCACGCGATTTTTCGATCAGAGATACGTCGACGTAGAACACGAAGCGTATCGATGCAAAAGCGCTTCCGCTATCGACGATTATCATCGCCGTGCAAGGGTCGGAGTAGAATCACTTTTCAAAAATATTACCTCGTCTTGGCGAACGAAGTAGCTCTGGCTCCACCCTAAACTCCGTCGCCGTCGTGCCAGCACATCGTTAACTGGAGAGGACAGTCTTTCCGTAGAAGAGCTCTATACATTTTCTACTAAATATTTCTCTGTTATTCCGCGAGCTATCGGATAACAGACAGTCGAAAGCTACAGGCCAGAGGTAAATACGCGTTATCCATAATTTCAGATTCAGAGCGGTTCCCAGCGGCGTACGTAGCTGCTGGCCTCGGCTGAAAACCTTCCCGTAAAGCGATCGGAGACGGGTGGAACGCGCGCTTTCGCTCGCAGCGACGAGGGAGCCGAGAAGCGGAGCGTGGGAGGGATCGAAAAGACGGAAGCAAGCGAGGAGACGTAAAAAAGAAGAAATAACGGGAAGGGAAAAACGAGAAGGGATGCCGTAGGGGTGGATAGAGTTGAGAGAGAGAGAGAGAGTTTTCCTGGAGCGCGTAACGACGTAAATAAAGGCGGTAAATCCGATCGAGAGCAATCCCTCGAGCGAAGGTGTGTACCAACAAGCGTGCATCGCAAACGAAGCGGCGTATAGACGCGCGCGTGCATCGCCTCGCAACCAGAGAGAAGATGCAACGGAGCCGTGGCGGAGGCCAAGGATAGAATTTTCGAAGCGAACTCGCGAATCATCTACGTGCTACGAACACAAACGCGAATCTTTGTTAGTGCAAGGCAACCACGCTCGAACACGCTATCGCGACACAGACGATGAACTCGCGTTCTGTATGCATCAACGTGCACACAAGAATGAATATAATCATGCTGTTTTACGCGACGACGGTAGCGACGGCACAACCGACATACGAGCGCCTACGAATACCCGGTGAGAGCGAGGTACGGGCACGCAGACCACGTCCAACCAGGAATGCACGCACGAATTCCTCCGGCAGAAATTAATGTAATTATCGTCGCCGGGTGAAGCCAGAATTCCGCGCTTCTTACCTTATTTCGCAACGGGAATTTAACGAACATTCTTATTTCACCGGTAACCAACTTACAAGCAAGTACTTGCGTCTCCTATTTCTCATTTACGCTTCGACGGAAATGAAACTTCCCGCCTCCTTCTTAAGAGAGATACATTTTTGGGCAGATATATCGACTTATCCAGGATACGCGTAGATCGCGGAGAAACGAACGATCGGACATCGTGACACGGTACCACGAAAGCGAAATAGTAGGGATCCCGATTGCCTTTGCCGAGAGTCGTCTAAACGCTGAATGGCAAATATCCAAGAAGAAGCCTTTTATCTATTTTGGCGTAATAGCGGTGAAGTATATCCGGCGTATAGGCGCGTATACGGAAGATAATATACATACGGCAAAGTAGCTTCAACGTCCTTCCTCCATTTATAAGGATTTCCGTTCCCGAGACTGCAGGATTTGCGATTTGATTTCCTTAAAGCGAGTAGCAGCTAGCGAGTAAAGTAGTAGTAGCTAACTTCGCGTTTCCCACCGATCGGATGTTCGAATCGGTCGATCGCCGAAGGAATTCCACGTTATTGATATTCACCGTGACCTCGGGGGATGGTTTCTTCGCTCTCCTATGGATAACGCCTTTTCCCTATTTGGACGGCACGGCGGATTACTTAATCCCGAGGACCAGCTGCTTTCGCTCTCTCGTCACGTCCCTTCAAACGCTGACGCAACCGGTCGCGTTTACACCGATGCGCGTCGTAATCCGATCGGTGAAATCGTTTCGTTCATAGCCACGCAACCGTAAATCATCTTGCTACCCTATCTTCCGGCGATCGATAGCTCGTTCTTTCGGAAATTTTCGCCTTTGTCGGGTTGAACTCCCGTAAAACTACGACGGGCCACTTCGGTGGTCAACTTTCCTCCAGGGAAAACTTTGAAACAACCGATTGACCCTGTACGCTCGAACAATAACGCAAAGAAGATCAGTCTCTTTCACCTCGTGGCTAACGACAACGCCAAGTACAATGTTTCTCTGTATTAATGAACATTACGACTTTAACGAGTCACATTGGTAAGTACGCAAACGCACCACATAGTCACGTACCTATTACGCTTATGTAAACAGCGTATTGTACGTATGCAAAGAGCGTATTATATTTATATGCCGGTAGCCGCGATTCGTTATGTAAAAGGGGTATTGTGTTAATGTAAATCGCTCAGGAATCACCGCGCCGACGATTCGGGAATCGAATTAACAGGCGTAAATGATCGTCGAGAGCTACCGTAAGTCGTAAGGCGACGTATATAAAACTATCGATCGGACGATAGGGAAATTAAAAAAAAAAAAGAAAGAAGAAGAAGAGCTACTTCTTTGGAAATATCGTGCCTTTGCAAGCGACCCGTGCAACACTCGGTAACGCGAGAGTGTTTTATTTATAAATCGTGCGTTGTCGATGTTAAAAAGTGCCAGCTACGTGATACGACGCTTCCGGTAATAGAGAAGTAGCAGAGGTCATCTAATACGAAGCTAAAGTAGTAAATTGCAGTAGCAGTTCGGTGCATGGCGCTCGGTGCAGCATGAAGGTAATTCAGTCGCTATATTACAGTTGGTACGACAACACGATTTACAAGTCGGTGCAAACAATTCTATTTCAGGGATAAGTGGCTCTCCGTGTGGTAACAGCGTATTCATGATCCATGCCCGTACGTAATCGGTTTCAAACTGTGAGCCGTCCTGCGAGGAAACGCGACGCGCTTTCCCGTTCGTTATTATCGCGAGATATCGATGACTCTGCCACCGTAGCATCAGCTATCGCAGACATCCACCTATCCTTCGAACCGAAATACAGTTCCTTTTAACCGCTTTCTCGAAGATCTAGAAACGCTCCACAACTCCCAGTTGCTTCGAATTCGAATTCAGTCAACCGCGAAAGTTACCGAATATTCTACAACGAGGCTGTCTTTATCGAAATAATATATTCTTCGCGGCTGATTAAACTACTTCGTACGTTAAACAAAGAAACATGGTGTCGCGCGAGTATATAGAACGTACAAAAACTTACGAACCAAGTACTACGGTAGGCGAAAATATACGGCGATCTGTCTTTGCGCGAGTCTCGAATTTCATTAAGAAAGAATACCTAATTAGCAAGGATGTCGCAGATCATGCGCGCATCGCGGTCAGAGCGGAACGTCGTTCGTTAAATTAGAGAATATCCCTGTGACGGGGCATCGACAGTCTACGACGCAAACGGCCAATTTATTCTTCCTGCTCGCGTCGAAAATAGCAACCACGTTAAACGTTCGATCCGGTCAGACGGTAATAGAGCGTTAAATTCGGGACGATCGAGAGCAAAGAATATTCGACGATTTTATCAGAGGTAGAAGATCGTCGATATATCGTGGACGAAATTTAAAAGTAGCAGCTACTTCCGGTCAGAGGGTAGCTAACGCAATATCTGCTTTCACGAGAAGGATTTATCGCGTAAGGCACCGATGCTTTCGGAGCGGACGCGTCGCGAAGCTCCATAATCGATTTTCTTTCCCCTCTCTTCCGATATCAGTCTCTGGCTTAATGGAACTGGCAAAACGCTTCTCTCTTCTCGGTAACCGAATTACCCGAAAAATGGCCGAGAATCGCGTACACGGTTCTTGGCCGTTTGGGAACGAATCGCTAGAAAGATGAAAGAACCTAGGAAACGAGATAAAAAGAGAGGGGACGAGAAAGAGGAGAAAAATAAAGGAATAAAGGAAAAAAGAAAAAGACGACGCGACTCGATCATGGAAATTACGTAAAATTACGCGGAAAGGAACGAAACCTGTTCACCGGGGTTGAAAGAAATTGCGGGGAACGATAGATTTCGGCTGTCGAAAAACGCCAATCCCACGATCATTCGCGTCGCCGCCACTGTTATAAACGCGCGCGGATGGATCCACTTATTTTTCACCGAAAGAGGAAAAACCATCGACGTTTCCCATCGACAACGACGAATCACCGGACGGCACGTTGTAAACCTGCCACACGACCGCGTTTCTGTTTCTTCTATTTCGCGTTAGCGCGCAATCTGCCCCGATAAAGCGTAAATTGGAAAGCTCATGGTCGTCGTCGATCACCGGGAGGAGCATTGTCGTGCCCCGTCTCTAAAATAACAGAAATGAAAAAAAGAAAACGAGAGACAGAGAGAGAGAGAGAGAGAGAGAGAGAGAGAGAGAGGACAGGGAAAGAGAGACAAAAACGAGCATTAGCTCGAACGTCAGAGGAACGCCGACCTGTCGCGAATCGATTACCAACGCCATCGCGAACACGACGTGGTAATTTTTGCGTTTCAACGATCGCCTCCGGAGAAAACAAACCATCGAGAATCGACGATCGGCCATTATCGTTTCATATTTTACGACCACCCCCGATCTAACCGCTATTCGTATTCCGGTCGCGAGGTAGACTTTCGAAAAATATAACGGGTGTTCCGGATCGGCGAGCGACTTCATCGCCGCCGCCACGACGGTCGAATACCAAAGAGGAGGTTCCCGGGCCGCTGTCTCGGCTGAATAAATTTCAATTTCAACTGAAATAGGGAGAGAAGAGAGGAAGGAGAGAGCGTGGCGCGCGGCGTCGATGCGACAGCGACGCGGTAAAGAGAACGAGTTCCAAGTGTTGGTGCATTTACGTAAGCCGCGTGTACCACTTCGTCTACGAATAATGCAATTAACTTGTTCTACAGATAGCGTAATTCAATTTCTGGGAAGGCACCCCGCCTCTACAGGTGAAATTAATTGTTCGTGGCGCGAAGGAGAAAGGGCTAAGCCTGCCGCGGTCGAGAGAAGGCGGAATCCGAGCGAGTATTCCGAGGAATAGCGAACCTTCTCCAAGGGGGGCGGAAGATTCTTACAGAGCTCGATATTCCAGATAACATCGCCGCGGCTAATTGCAAAGTACCGTCGCCAACATCTCCCGGCAATTAATTATCTCGACAAGTGGCCAATTAAATAGCTAATAGCTAATAGCTAAGACAAATCGTCGACGTTCGGCACGACGTAACGCAATCACGCCGCCATCCAGCCGACCTAATCGGTCGTTAAAAGAAAAATCATTCGTGAAATCGAGAACCTGGCGAGAGGTTAGACAGTTTTAGACAAATTTTCCAATAAGTTTAGTTACGAGCAACCTCGTGACTTTATCGCGCGGTAACGTTCTTGTTCCTCGCTCTCAGAGACTGTTAACCGTTTAACAGATCCTTCGCGAAGAGAAAGAGACGGCGCAGCAGAAATTTCCAAGGAAGCTCGCTTCCGCATGGATCTTCCTAGATTGCGAACGAAGGAAATATCGCAACGTAGAACGAGTATCGCGGATCCGACGACGCGCGATACGAAAGCAACGGCGCCAATTAATTCAAAGCCGACGACCGAGCTCGAAAAGCATCGAATCTTCGAGCAAATTGTATCGTGTGTAAACAAGGATACGGGCTAGCTATTTTCATCGGTAGGACGGCGTGTTTCTGGCGACATCCGATTAACCAACGTCGAGCCGGAGTAGCTTCCGTTATTACGGACGAATTGCCTTAGACCTCGAGAGGGTACGGCGCTACGTGGCTAAACAGACGACTCGTGTACACAACGCCGCTTTATGGCCTAACGTACCCTATGAACGCGATGGTTCTCAAATCAGATTACGACCACCTTGTAAAGTTCTGCCCACCCTCTAATCGAGCACTAGCCACACAGTGCCTCTTTTTATTTACAGCCGACCTCTGCGCTCCTTTGCATTTCGACGAAAAACGCGGCACCTACTACTTGTACTTGCGGATGTTGCGATTTCCACGAAGCGAACGATCGAAACAAAGCAAAAGTCGATCATCGATCGAAACGACGCGTGACGCGCCTAAAGGGATCGATCGATCGTCTTTAAATAGCCTCTCTATGTCTATGAAATCAATTTCTTACGACACAAAGTAAATCAGGACGAGCCGTAAAACGTACGACGTTAAAATCGTAGAGTTTACGCCTACGAGGCCGGAAGAAATTAATCGAACGTTGTCAGCGACGTGTTATAAATTCGGCCGATTCTACCAACACGCATCACGAAGCACGACATAGCCGATACCGGGTGAATCCGTTCTATAGCTTCTGTTCGAATTTCCTCGTACGTCGAGCCTATTGCGTTGAAACGACGGAGAGCGAACGCTGGAGAATCGACGGACCCGGATATTTAAAACGTTTCGCGAAACGCCTAATTTTTGCACGGACGATCGGATTGGCATCGACGTTCGTTATAAGTTACAGGCGAGCTGGCTGTATTACCCCGGGAGGCACAGCGCAGCACGAAGCAGCGAGTATTATGAAGCAACTGGACGAACACAGTTTTCAGGTTAGCAGTGCGCGGCACGATATTCCACGTTCGAACTCGTATATCGCTACAGAACGTGAAAGGGGTCAGGCTAATGGTTCGCGGCGAGATGCAATAATCTATGCGATTCCCGTGGCGGGCCGCGCTGCTGCATCTACGTGTACGTTGCGCTCAAACGTGTACACGGTGCCTGGTCGTAACGGTTACTATGAAATTCAATCCCCTTCCGGGGTTGTTCGACAGGGAAAAACTGTTCACGATAAAAAATTACAGCGAGATAAAATTGATACCGAGACCGTTCACCGAACGCCCGGTTATCTCCGATGATTAAAGTCCTAAAACTACTCTATCCCCGTCGAATTTATGCTCTCGATACTAACGTTGCCATCGTTAAACCCGAATAACGGAATATCGCGTATAACCAGGAAGTATCGGTGCAAGCGACAACCTTATCTTTCCTAATGAAAATGTCGCTACCGATGATAAAAGCTCCCTAGGGGATGCTTCCGGCGTTACCTCGCGTATGCTTCTCCCAGCTAATAATATAAGAAGCTATCTCTGCTTAGGAGCGCGCGCGTGAAATCTCCTGGAAACATACGTTCGCTCTCGACTATCTGTAACGCGTAAATCGCGAGCATTGGGTGATTTACAAACTACGTGTACGAACGCGGTTGCAGCTGTATACCATCCCTCCCTCCCTCCCTCCCTGCCTTCCCTCTAGATCTCTCCGATCTTGCCCGCTTCGATCTTCCTCGCTACAGTTGCTCATTATCGTGGAACAACGACGTACAGCTAGCTACTGGGCGTTCGACGAGCCTGGTTATTTCCGCCTAAAAGCGATATCGCTAATAGAATCGACGATCGAGCGCGTTCAAACTTGCTGGAAATTAGACGCGCAATCGCGTTCGTTCGATGTTTTCAGGGAAAACGCGATGATTCCTCGCGTCGAAGAAAGAATACGCGCACTCGAGTCTAGAGCGGCTTTCCTCTTACCTCTTTGTACGATTTCCGAGTAGGAAGAATTTGCCTTTTTCCTTTTTGTAATTCGGCGATAAATATTTCGCGGCTCGAAGGAATTCTTCGTGCGATGAATGGCTCTCGAACGCAGCCTCGAGGGTACGGCTTTCTCCGAAATTAGCGCGATCAATTCCGCTCTTGAAAATTAATTGCCTCGCGTGTCAAGAGGCTCGGTTGATTTAATCTCTCGGCTACGAACCCGGTGATCGACCGAGGACTCCGCACTCGCTCGTTTTGTTCGCCATTTTCCTTTATCCTTCGACGATCGTACGTGAATTTTCCGTCGATCTCGCCTCTGTCCTCTAGTCAGAGGACAGCGCCTATAGGATACACGAGGAGCCGGTGGATCGCAAACTACACGGAAAGAGCCATATTCTTTCTCCGGTCTTCGAGAAAATAAAAGAAAGGAAAAGAAACGGGCGAGAATGGTGCGCGAGTAGAGACGGTCGGCGCATAAAAGTTTTATAAGATTGTCACCGAGTTGGCGAAATGATTCGGGAGTTCACGAGGTTGCCTCTTTTCTAAGGAAGACGAGCAGTGTGTATTACGAGGTCGCGCATACACAAGGACCGAGCTCGTAACTTCCTCCGTCGAGAGTTTAACAGGCCCTGGCTACGAGCTGAAACACGCAGCCTTTCCACTTTACCGAACGGCAATAAAGCATCAGATACAACCGGCCGCAAGAAGAGAAACTCCCTTTCGCGTTCCTTACTTCCTCCGCCTCGAACCTAGACTCGAGAGTCCCGGCGTACGAACGGACAGAGTTAAAACGTTTGTTGTTCGTGATTAATGGTACCACGCGCTACGGTCGTTAGAACTTCTTTTCAACGTTTCCCTCTGCCTCTTTTCCTTTTTTCGTTAACGCTGCCGCGATCGGGTATATACCTGGGCAATTTCGCCGAGTTTCACGCTCCTTTTACCGTTACAAGGCAACGCGGCTTCCACCCGCTCGCGACCGGATGACACAGCTTCGATTTTACGCGTTTAAATAATGCAGCTCCGCGCGTTACTCTCGGCGCTGCACCGTCGTACTTATTGGGAGAACGTTCCCCACGGCTCCCTAACGTCGAGTCATTATTGCACGCGATAAAATATCGGATGCGGCAGGAAGCTGGTCGCTCCCTTCTTCGTTCTAGATAATCGTAGTTCACGGACGAGGAAAACGAACGACCGTTTTATGTCGCTGCCTAGCTGCACGCGTTCCAAAATATACGGCGACCAGCAACTTCTAACACGTTTACGCCTGAGAATGCGCGATTTACGCGTACAATTTGTCTCCTGTCGCGAAATATTCCTCTCGTTCTTCGAGAGAGCGTCACTACGACGCGCGTCAACGTTAACTCGTACAATTTTTTCCATCGAAAATCAAATATCACCGGCCTCTGGACAAGCGAATTCGAAATCACGAGTCTCTGTCTGTCCACAGCCGGTAGAGCGTGCGTTTCGATCTTGTTGCGGTGTTCGCTAATTATGCCGTAGCAGGGAGCACCGGCGCGAGTTTTGTTGCCACAAATTAATATCGAGATTCCGGTGGCTGACTGATAACCGACGTGTTCGGAATACGTTATCGTTACCGGATATCATAACGCACGCGTTATATACCGGCATCGACGACATTTGTCAACGGTCGTAACAAGATATCGGAACGGTCTGTTTGCTTGGTCGTTGGCTGCGAAACTCGCAGGTGGCACAGCGAATCGAGCCGGCGGAACTTCTTCCGGCGCAGTTTCCACGATAAGGCGAAGACACACGCGTTCGTTCGCCGATCGTTTGCTGCGATCGATCGTACGGCATCGAACGGTATCGACGGGCAGAACGGGCCGAGCGAAATCCATTCGATTTTCCGCGAGATTTCTCCATGACGTTTGACGCGTCTAATTTATTCAGGAAGCGTCGCGTGTTACGCGCGAAGCGGAAACGTCGCCGATAGAAGGAACGCGGAAAGAGAAAAGGCGTGGAAAGAGATAGAACGGAATAGAATAGAAGGCGTGAGTCGACGAAACGAGACGCCGTTAACGCTGGACGGTGTGCTAAGACTGATTTAATGGCGGCACGTAAAAACAAAGAGCGCTATTAAAAACGAGTTCTGAATGCGAGCCAACCAGAAGCGCGGAGACCGCTTATATTTCCAAACGGCGAAGAAAACGTACGGGAAGAGAGAATGAGATTAGTCGTTTCGCTGGACAAAACAAATTGTAAATATATAAGTGTACGCGTGCGTGTAGAGCCATAGATGTATAGAGAACACGTAGGCGTTGCTGCTGCTGCCGGGTTACACCTACTGGCATCGGTGTTAATAACGAAGCAATTCATTAGAGTTTACCTCTGGCCGTTCCATGAATTTACCGATAAATTCTCATTACTACTCCGCGAGCTGCGAGCCAGCTCTGCAAGTACGTCACTGAGCGCGAAACGAGCAAACAGAAACTGCCGAGGAAACCGTCGTTTGCCCGATATCGTAACACGGCGCGCAAAAATAAAACAAGGGAGGGGGGACGGGTGGTGGTGGGGAAGTTGTACGTTGCATTGTCGATATCCATCCTTTATGTAAGCCTGAAGAAAAACGACGAATACGGAAGTAACGAGAAAAGAACGCAGCCTCGAGGTCTTTCCGCTACGCTTTTACGAGACCAAATACGTATTTTCGTTTCGCCTTTGACCGTTTCTCGTAGATTTTGACACAGAGACGGACGAGACGACGGACGAGACGACGGATGAGAGATCGCAGGATGTTTCTAAGCGCAGAGTCAGACGCTAAACGATTCGCGGGATGAAGGAAAAAAGCGGTGCAGAGAAAACTACACGGAAGTCGGACGAGATAATTTTCTAAAAGAATTCCTTTGTGTTACCGGCGAAACATGGGCGGAACGACGTTTTCCGAGAGTGAAGACGAAACCGTAAAAAACGCGACCCGTAAAAATGGTGAAAAAACAGCCACGGCAAAATTGCCTGAAATTCCGAGTGTCGGGGAAAGGTTTCTCCCCGAGGAAAATTTTGCATAAGATTAGCTGGAACGACGCGAATATAGGATAGAAAAGCAAAGGCGAAGCGGTTCAGCCGCTTCTCACGCGGGTCACGAGGTCCACGAGCGTGAAAGCATATTTATTCGATCCATTAGCATCGATTCGCAGACCAAACTGCAAATTGAATAACTTCAAAGTCACACAAGCCACGTTATATTAAACGCTGGCGCGTATCGAAAGTACCTCTATATCGATCGACCCTGTTTTTCCGTGACAGGGAAAATTAAACGTCAATGCACGTCGACGGGCATTTTTTTCTTTTTTCTTTTTTTTTTTTGGTGGTGGGGGGAGGTACCGAGAACTCGTGGTCGGTAACGTTTACGAACCTATCGTTGCGCTGCATTAATTCCAGCTCGTCGAGTTCCCTTTTAATCCTCTCGAAAACATTTAACCAGTAGTGGCGGCAACATCAAAAGTCACATCCACCGATCACGTAGCACAAACCACTTACCAAGCACGACAAGCTGCTTTTCTAGACAATTATTATCGCGAGGGGACAGATGTCCTCGGATTCTGACGCGTTGTCTTCCTGAGAATATCCGCGAGGGCACGCACGGCTCCTACCGTCTCGAAGGAAATTTTCTTCTCGAATCACAGGCCAGCGAAACAACTTCGTACTCGGTATTGTTCACACGCGACCGATCAAAGAGCCGTATATCACGATACAACGAGAGACAACAGAGAGCAACGAGGAAGAACGAGGGAACTGCACGCACGCATCACAACATGTGATTCTTCTTCGTCGTCGAACCAACGAACGTGCCGGCGAACCAACGAAACGATAAAACGACTCGGTTGCTTTCTGTTTCTTTTCTTTCTTTTTTTTTTCTTTCTTTATCTTTGGCTGTTACACTTTCGCGAGTTACCCACGTGACAACGAATCCACCTTGACCACGAAGCAAGGTGCCGATACGAGGCACGAAGCAGCAAGCAACACCGTGAACTGAATTCGGTGGTAGCCGAAGCTACACTCGGGGCACGATTGACTCGCAGGCAGGCGCCGCCTGAGGCGCCTCCACCATCCGCAATGTGGAAACTTCCTCGTGGACTCGTTACGTCGAGCATCCTTGTTTATCCACAGGATTTCTCCTGCCTTTTCCTACCTGCTTTCTGCCACTGTCGTACGTCGCCGAATTCCGAACGACATCCGAGCGTCGCGATATTCCCCGCGCTACCATCCAACGAAAAACCTGACTCTTCGTGGAAATAACTTCGGCACGCCGTTCGTTTCGAACCAACGTTTGTGCAATCCGTGATACGTTCGCGGCACAAGGTGCGATAAAAGTGTGTTTAGGAAAATGCACGTATGACTTTGGAGGAAAGAAGGACCGCCTAAAGCAAACGTTCGTGGAAACGACTTTGATCGTGATTTTACCTTATCGCAAAGTATTCGTTTGTTTGTTTTTTTTTTTTTGTCAGGAAACCGAACCAAAAGCACGAAATCGATTTATCGTAACGGCGAGTATCGGATTCTCCTTAATAGCGTTATCGACGGGAAACGTAGAACGAAGACAACATTTTTTCCCCTCTGCTTTCTAAGACGCCGGTCTGCTCGAAGGTAGAAGGGAAACTTGCCCCTTGGGATCGATCGATTGCCAATAGGTGTTTGTCGATACAAATTCAATATCCTCGCGCGCGCACCCAGTCCGCGTACACTCTCTCGCCTCCGTAGCAAGGCACTCTATCGACGGCGCAGCTATTTTGGGAATAAAGGTGGGAGGAGTGTATGCACGCTTGCATTTTCGAGCAGTTTCTCGAACGGCCGACCTGTCTACGTAAAGCGATTCGCGAGCCTCGCGCGTCAGAAATATGAAAGTCGCTAATGTTATTGGGTCATCCGGTTCGGCCGGCTCATTTGTCGAGATAAACACGCCGGAACGATCCTGCAACACGCGCCTGCTGCCCGACCAAACAAAGTCGGCGAATCTGATAGAACGAAGTTTCTCTCGAAACGAACGTTTCCGCCAACGTTTGCTGTAAACGTTCCCGTTCGAAATAACGACGGATAGGATATCGTATCGACGTTTCTCGTCGAACAGACTTTGCATCGCTAACCGCTGTCGATACTCGCGAGCATACGCGGACAATAAAGTTGGAACGCCAGTGGACGATGATAGTCGATCCCAAAACGGCAACCGCGTAAATCACCGAGCGATGAAAAGAGAAGGAGGCGTACGACCGGAGAATTTACACGCAGCTGCTCGAAACTCGGAATTACAGGATCCCCGTTGGATAAAAGTTAATTTTCTTGCAAGAAAAACGAACGGGTTTCGTAGTGGGACAAGCGCAAACTGTCCTTTTAGTTGAACGTGTTCGCAACGGCGACAGCGTGGAAGGAAATGCTCGCAAAGCGCTTACTTCGCAGTCGATTTTGACGAAGGTCGGAGCCACGTTAAGAACAATCAGCCAGTAGAATATTGCTTAGGAACAAGTGACTCGTACGTCGAGCAGCCAATATGTATTCCAGGTGCATACGACGACCGAAGGTTCTTGGCCCTTGCGTGCACCGTTAAGTCAGGCCAACCGACCAGTTTCGAAGCCGTACAGTCGCACCTGAAGCCATCTAGCCATCGGTGACGAATTCGATTAATTTAATCGGTCGAACGAACGCGGATACGAACGTGCGCTAGATTTTTTTCTTCGCGTATGCAAATCGTACGACGAGACACGCGAAACCGATCGACTGAAAATGTTTTACACGGATTCAAAGGTTATCTATAGGTGGAACGATCTTTCGGAGAAGTCGCGTTAAAATTTAACTACGTTCGACGTCGATCGTTTTCGATGCGCTTGGTAATTCGAAGAGCGCGAAATTATCATTTATTTAAGAATTGCATCATTCACGACCTTAAGTCCGAGCAACTCGATCCGATTAAAGCATATTCAGCGCGACTAAAATAGTCGAAAGCGCAGGAGATCGATACATGCTTTCTATATAATTTTAACGTTTTGGCGATCGTCTATTCGCGAGACTCGGAACACGGAACAGCGATTAAGCGTGACATTTGTATGCCACGAAATGCATATCGACTCCGTTGCAGACGAGGCCGATCGTCGATTCTCCGGCCGAACAGCAAACAACGATCTTCCTTCTACGAAAAGTCGCGGTTCCGTGGGTGAAAACCGCGCAAAATAAATGCCAAGTTTCAAAGCCGCAGGTGCGTATGAACGTGACATTTATTAAACGATTATTTGCACTGGACGCGACAAACGTTATTTATACTGGATACGTCAAATGTCAACGAGGAAAGAGAAACGTTACGAAACGCTGGTCCATGGCTCAAACCGGTGCGACGTTCACCATCACGTTCGCGCGTATCCTCGGCGACATAACGCGATATTCGCGAGGAATTTTTGTAGCTTCGGGTCACGTTTCGTCAGACGTTTCGTTCCCGTTTTGACGACCGTACGGCCACTGGTAGGTACAAGGCGATTCCACTAGACACTAGAGAGTCACGACGCGTTTTCTTTTCTCTCTTTCCGTCACGTTACGGCACACGTCGCGAGAACACATTACGAAACGAGGATGCGCGCTGCTCGAAAATCGTACGCCGCACCTGTGCGAAGAGAGAGAGAGAGAGAGATTCGTTCGAGTCGACTTCATTAACGGAAACGTTGTTCCGTTGCCTGGCGGGTTCTACGCATCGAATTTAAGGACGCTTTGCTAACGAGCGGCAGAAAAATAGCCCCGCTGGTAACCGACGTGACACGATCGCGCATCAATTTCTATCCGGCCGGGAAAACGCGATTAATCAGGATAATTTTTCAACTTCCAGCGAATATAACGAGAATGTTCCACGAATATTCGTACGGTCCGCGTTCCAACGTTTCTCTGGAGCGTGCGCGCGTTAACGCCACGATCCCGCCAGGAGAATCTAATAATTTCCCCGCGATTTCAGAGTACGCGGCCGGCCGACCGACCCAACCGGGGCCAATTTTCTCCGGGAAATACGATAAAAAGTTACGGGTAATATCGCGTGACATTGTTGCTAATGGGACGACGACGAAAGGTACACGACAGCCAAGGTCTCGGCGCAATGAAAATTAATGTCGCATTCGCCGAGATGACTACTACGCGGCTATTACGGGCTCGTGCACGGCTACGTTACGATCGCGAGATCGCCACCGGCCACCGTTCCATATAATACACGTACCGAAATCGATGGACCCTTCAACTTTGACCTTTATGCCTTCTAGCGTCGATGAACATTTACGATCGAGAGTCGGTGAAATAGCTACACTACCATCCGGCAAACCTTTCTCCGGCTTCTGATTTTTTCTTTTCTTTTTCTTTCTTTTTTTCGCTTTTTCGTCGGAATCGACGGTCGATCAGTAAAAAATGTACGAAAACGCGTGGAAAGATATATTCGCGACAGCTGCGATCGAAATCGAATTCCTGGCCGATGTACGAGTTTTCTGTGTCTGATTTACCGGACATTTGTCGATGACGCGTAAAACAAACAGCCGCGTATTGATGGAAAGCGAACCGGCTAACTCTCTGTTACGCGCTTATCGCGAACACGCCGCGAGAACTAGCACACTGTGAACCCGCTTTCGGCGATTTGTTATACAAATTTTACCGTTCTCGATTGTAGCGACCTTTTCCCTCGACGCATAAATACTGTTAACACTCCGGGGACCGGCTGCTCCGACAACCACACAGCCTGTATTCCCGGGTGTTTTTACGGCGATTGAAAAAGACTCAAGGCGTCTAATAAACATATGTTTATTACTGATACATCGATAACGGTCTCGTATTATCCAAGCACGTAACGTAAAAACACCTTCGTAACGTTTCGTTTATAGCATTCATTGCCTTTTTCTTTTTTTTTTTTTTCCTTTCTTTTTTGACGTTTTATTCGACGGTAATCGACATTTTTACAGGGTACCGCGCGAAGTACGAAAGAAGCGAATTCGCGTCTCGATTGGCCAGAGCGTTAAAACCGATTTAAGTTTACAGAATTTCGATGGCCGAAACTGCCGGAATATTAATGGACGTTTATTCTAATTACGTTCGCAGCGAGGATGAATCGGCTCGCTAATGACGAGGGATCGACGCGATCGACCGATCGATGGCGCTCCATCATCCGACAAAATTGACGCGGTAACGCGCTGTTTGCTTTCGTTTCGTCGATTTAACGAACAAATACTTGACCAGAATCTAATTGCAACGGATTCGGTGGACGCGACGCGACAAATTCGTCCCATCGTTTGTCATTTCGGGCTGGAGAAACGCGCGAATCGAGCGGTTTTCGCGGTTAAAATCTTTCCGCGCGATTCCATTGATTAATTTCGATTTCGCGTTATTCCACGAGCTTCCGTATATTTTTAACCTAACCCGTGTATCGCGATCCGTGAATTATCGTTCAACGACCAAACAAAAACGAAAATAGGCGTCTCGTGTAAAACTGACCTCTAACGCGATCGATTTATCGATCTTTCGATTCAACCGAATGGAAGAAGGATGGAGAAACCTTCAAAGAGGTCTCGAAAGCTTCGTAGACCGTAGAGTATTTCGGTAGAAGCTCCGTAGCTAAGGTAAACGAACCGTGAAGTGTCTTTGGAGCTCGTGTAGCGAAACGCAATGACGGACCATGTACTTTCAGACTCGGACACGCGTGCACATGACAAACAAGTGACTCTTAAAAAATTTTTTTAAAGCCTCGACTCGAACGACCATCCGAGGAGACTCGCGCTATCGACGATCCAGCGCGCTCTTCTATCGAATCTCCTTTCTCTGCTTTTTATTGCCAAGGGGTATCTCGTAACTTTGTACGCTGTGATGGGAAACTTTTTTGCTTCCATCCACCGCGCCTTAATGCAAGAAAGCGATAAACTAAAAAAAATTATTGCTCGAGAAATTAACACGAGGACACCGGTGAGGAACAATAGCAGATCGTTGCGCAATATTCCTCTTATTGTCACGGTTATTCGCGTAAAGAGCTGCACATAAAATCGCTGAATTGCGGTTTGCATAAAAGCCGATTTATTCGCTACGGCGCGCGTTCCTGCAGTAAACGAAACCTGGTCAAGGCGAACGGACTTTACGTATCGATTAATTTCCGTTATTAGCACATCTTCGATGGTCGAGTAGTTTTACTTTTTTACGAATTCGTCGTAGGACTCTGCGAGTCGAGTTCCCTTACCTATTCCTCGTTCGTACAACTTTATTCAATTCCCCTCAATTTCTTTGTATCATCCGGTTTATTTCTCTTTCGTATCTCGAATATTTCAAATGATCTCACTATCCGTTAAAATTATTATAATTTTTTACAACGACTGATCCCAACGTTATTAAAATGTACGTATAAATGAATTATAAAATCGTCTGCTACGATCTCTCATCAGCGAATTCCTATCGCGTACCGTTCGTTACGCTGCTTTTTCGACCTACGTTTCGTTATACGTTAATTAATATACAACAATCGATGTTTTCTACTTTCATCGTTCTTCGTTTTTTGCGATTTTAACATTGGATGGCCGTTAAATTAATTGGTACGTCTCGGACGACATTTTTAACGATAGGCTTTATATTCCAAAAAACGAACGACGCGACGCTACAACATTCAGTGGTCCGTGACTCGATCCTTTGGATTTTGAAAGGGTTGCACAACTACGCGGACGCGTGTCCTTCGTCGAATTAATTCGTCGCGCGATATACGAGAATCTTAAATCAATATTACTTGAAATTGCGTGCGTGCGGAGATACGAGGACTGACACAGCGTAGCAGCTCGCGCATCGAACAACTCGTATCTAAATCGACGTTGCATGAGCGAGCAGTTGGTCGCGTCGTTTATGAAAGCGACGATATTAATAATACCGCCGATAATAAGCGACGTTCCGAGAAAATAATTCCTCCGCGAATTTACGTTGCACAGCCGCCACAGCTCGATAAACTCTCTAATAATACGCTTGCACGCGAGGATGGGACGCAAGATTCTTCGACTGCAATCATCTCGCGTGAATGTTTCAACGAGAATTAGCGGAAGGGGGGAGGAGAACGAATAGCTTCTGTCGCGTACCGTGCCCTATACTCTAACCGAGAATTTTCCTTTATCGCGTAGAAATCGCGACGAAAGCCGATCTCTTTTCGTCAATATCGCTTGGATCGCGAACGAATAAACAACGGAGGATCGTCGTCGCTCGGAACGCTTCCTTCCGCCTCGTCGGTCAGGATCTCTTTAACGAGCGAAATATTTTCCTCGGCACGGACGGAGCCGCCCTAACAAAGAATCGCGGCGAAGAAACGCGTCGTTTCTTTCGCGGCTACCTCTTCGAGAGTTCTTTCGAGCGAAGATTTCCAATTGGAGGCGAAAAGGGACAAAGGATCCTTTCATTTTTCAAGTTCAAATTCCCGGGCTCAAATTGTCTCGTGGCTAAGAGTCCGGCCAGGCTAACAACGCTGGCCCGTATCTCGGCGAACAACGTTCGATAAAGCACGGTGACACAATAGTCGCGGTGAAAAAATGCGTTGGATAGGAATCAGACACTCCCGCGGTCGATAACATTGTGAACGCCGAGCCGAGACATTGACGCTGACAAGTTTCTTTCCCAACGTGCTCTCTCTCTCTCTCTCTCTCTCTCTCTCTCTCTCTGCCGTTCTCGATAAAGCCCCTGTTTCTCTCTTCCTTCTGTTCTATACGCGGCATCGAAAGCAATGCGGGCGGCAAATGTGGCGATACGTAAACGCGGCACGTGTGACATTTCGACATAGACACGCCGCTCGGCGACATGCTGCAACGTTAAATAAATAAACGCGTACGTTAGATTTCTTACGACTTTATACGAGACAGTGCTCCAAATGGAACGCTAATGGATCTCCGGGTTTTCGTTCGCCCGCCTCTGCTCGCCCATTGTCAACCGCGACGTCGCGTCGGCCGATTTCACGGTTGGATATCGGAAGAACGTTCGACCACGGTGTTTGTCTCGAGACTCGTACGCGTCGTACTCGCAAAGATAAGAAGGAAAATAACTTTGAACTAGATACCGACGGATACAACCTTCAACCGCAAGGCACATCCCGTATTCGATACGATTCGTTACGGAGACTGTAAAGACGCGTTTGCGATTCGTCGTAACAAATTTCTATAGCCACGATCCGCGATCCATCCGAGCTGACCTAGAATCGAAGCTACGTAACGAGGCTGGCGTGCGCGCGATATTTCGTCGTGCGACGTCAAGCGTCTACATTCAAGTCGGCTAACGAAGATTACATCGCGTCACCTCGCCAGTTGCTACGTATTTCGAGATTTAATCAAGAAGACGGTAGTCTCGACGACTGCGCGTATTTCATAAAGTTTCCGCAGCTACTAACGATACCGAAAACGTCGTCGTTATAAGCTAATTATCCGATCGACGACGGACGGATCGTACAACAGCGCCAACACTCTCTCCCTTCATAATTCCGATACTTTATTAGCCCGAAAAACGGAAACGCGTCTGTATCGCGAGAATGTCCGTCGACGATGTCACACGTATTCCGGTTAGCTACTCTGCGACGAATGGGAAACGCGCACCCATGTATCGAAGAATTCCGCGTAGGTGCATCGCGCGTAACAGATGTTCCAATGGCAACAGCGTCGCACCCCAAGCGACGTTCCTTTCTCCGTTAGCGCTTCGCCTCTGTCCGACGCTATCCTGAATTTTGCCTGCCTTTTGTCAGGAAGCGGCAGGCCAGCGATAGGCGTGAAAAAGTCTCGGCGTTCGCGACGCGTTATTGCGCTCGTTAAGCTCGTGGACGCGCGTCGTTTTGTAACGGGCCGCGCCTCTTTAATCGCGCGTTTATATTGCTCGCAGTGACGCCGGGGCGGGATTAAAAAATTACGGGGCCGTAAAGCAAGTCGGTATAAGCGGTGCTATTACCTATATACGTATATAACTAAATCGCAGCGACGTTTCAGCGGAACGCCGCGATACGAAAAGCCACGAACAACGAAGGCGTACGAATAACGTCCGGCCGATGGTCGTATCAAATGAAACGTTCTTTCCTTTTCTTCCTATTTTTACTTTCTTTAGCTCTTTTCTTTGCCTAGATGCACAGGGGTCACCAAAGAAACTCCCCTATGAATATTTCATGCGCGTAGTCGTACGTTTATGTTTGTACGTGTGTGTGTGTGTGTGTGTGTGTGTGTGTGTGTGTGTGTGTGTGTGTGTGTGTACGTATGTATATATATATATATATATAGCCAGTCATTTCGTAATAACGTTCAGACTGAGGTCGCTGGGAATAAAACGACCGTAGGAACGAGAGAAAGAAACAAGCCCTGCAAACTCGCTCGAACGCGACTCAGAAATCCGACTCGTTGTCTGGAAACATCGTTGCCCAACAAATTAGCGATACACGCTGTCGTTGCTAACTGTTTTCTCCCGGTTATGTCATACAGGCATGATTTACAGCTTCTGCCAATACCTTCGCACTCGCTGCTACTACTATCGTTTTCTTTCGCTTGCGTAATGCCAGATACACGTATGTTGGTCAAGGCAATTGGGTTAAAACATCGATGACGAACACGAATCTCGTGAATTTTCGCTTGTGAAAGCGACCCGAGCGATTGGGTAGTAACGGCGCTCTAAGGACCGTTCCACCGGCGATTCCATCGAAGATCGAGCGAAAATTAGAAAACGCGAAATTATCCTACGGATCGTCGAAATTTTGCCGAACTCTGTAACTCCGGTATACGATAGTATACGATGGTAAACGATGAAAAATATTCGTAACCGCCCTCGCTTCGAGAGACAAACCGGAAAGACAAGATTTCGAGGGAGAAAAGCTACAACGACGCTGACGTGCACGTACATAAAACGCGATTCGAGAGGCGGTGTTCGATAAGCGTGGAAACGAAGCGGCCTCTCGTCGACGTTTCCGATCAATCGACGGTGAAACAACTCCGGCGAAATTACGGCGCCATCGAAAACGCGTTTAACACCGGTTCGCCGAAACTCGTTCACGCTCGGCCGGATCGCCGTCCGCGCCGCGTCGGTCAGCGAACACACGCCGTTTTCGTGCCGTGAACCGATCCTATACAACGTACAACGTACAACGTACAACATCACCTACGCTTTACACGTCCAGCTGGCGCTTGTCGGACCGCGCGCGCGTCGCTACCACTCGACGAGAAATGCATTTGCCCGAAGAAGGAGACGCCATTTTCAGTGGCGCGGCCTTTGTACAAAGTGCTACTCGTTTCCCGCTGTCGCTTCTACTCTCGACTGGTCTGTACATAGAAAATAGAGTTTACGGTACACGCGTACACACGCCCATGCACCATTTTCCCATGGTACAGTCCGATTCTTACAAAGCAGCGTTTACGCGTTTGTTCGCGAAATCCGGGTATGCGTGGAAACGTTTCTCTTCTAACGCGACGTAACTCGATATTTTCGCCTTTCTTCATCGAGAATTTGTATTCCGCGCGTCTAACGAGTTTTTTCTGGGTTGCTTCGAGTTACGATTCTCCGCGATATTGTTCTACCACCGTTCGCGAATCTGATTTTTACGCGGTTAAAGTTACGTTTCCCATCGAAACGCGCGACCGTAGATTTGATCGATAGCGACGATGGTCGCGCGAAAATCGGCCTGTACGTAGCAGCCCCGGGATTGAAATTCTTATCGTTGCAGCGAATATTATTAGCCGACAGCTGTTCAGACATCGCTGCCGCCGCGTAATCAAATTACAATTCCCGCGTTGCGGGCGAAAAATTTTTACCGATTCGTTCGAAAGATCGTGAATGAGCGCGATTGAATTTATTCGACGCGCGAACAGCCACCTTCCTCGAAACGGAACCGAGCAACGACGGACGACTGCTGGTATCTTCGAAACGGCTAATTCTCCTATTTTCAGCGAGAACCTCCGAGTAATAGTTCGGTTCTCGTTGCGTCGCGCCCGTTAAATAGAAACGGACGGGCGCGAGCGAGCGTACTTTTCCCAAGGAAACTCGACGGACCGAAGCACAGCGAGGCGAAGGTTTATCGCTTTATCGTCGCATCGTGAAACGCAATGACACGTGAGAAATCCTGACGCTGAATTCCCTCCACCGTAGATGGTGCATCTTAAGACGAAGAGTAGCTACACGGTGCCAACGAGATCGATACGATTGCAGCCGAAGAAACGGCATCTCTCGCCAACGTCTATCCTGTTTTCTTGCTCGTCCCGTTCTCGCCTTTCTTCGAACAGCATCTTATCCGAAATTCCAGAAGCAAACGAAAACTACCGCGAGAGAAAGCCGAGTAATTTCCACGCGTAAAACGCCGAGGCTTCGATCCGGCGAAAAGTTGGACGCGGTTCGACAGCGGAGGATGTATATTTCGAGCGCAGGAATTCCGAATTGACGGGGCATCTTCCAACTTTTGAATTCCAGCCACGTCGATACGCGTCCAAGACACGCGACAAACTTCCCTCGCAAGTTCACGTTCGATTCTTATCGACTGCGCGAGACACAGAACCGCGACCATGCCGTTGACCCGATTGCTTTCATCCGACTTAATGCAAAAGACAGAGACACGCGTGGCTACGTTTACACGCGTCCCTTGTCCGATAGTCAGCGAACGAATAACAGCGGTTGGTGTGGGTCTGATCAGATTCCGAGTGACGAATTAATTAAAGAAAGACGAATTAATCCGAGGACCGAGGAAGTACAGCAGGGAAGAAAAGGAGGCTATTGTCGCTCGGGATTAACGCGTTCGCTTCGTATTTAAGAAAGTTTATATTTCGCGTCGTGTTACAAGAATCAGCGTATAATTTTAACCCTTTGCGCTCGATGATCTTTCGAGTCGGGCGGAGCAGCAACTCGTGACGAGTGTCTTGCAGGTAACATAAATGCAGGTAACGATCGATGTAATTTATAATTGCGTCTTAAAGCGTAACGCTTCGCGCTTCTTGTCGAACGATATAAAGAACCGAGGAATCTATTTACGAACCAATACCGCGCTCTTATAAGTTGGAGGGTTCGAAATCTAGCATAAACCGGGACTGTTTTTTTTTTTTTTTATTTTATTTGCGTTCTACAATTTGTCCAACAGGACATTTGGTAAATTCTTATATCGTTGTTGAAAAATAACACGCGGATGGTTACCCGCAGCGGGATATCAAACAGGGACAGGTGACTCTCACTCACCACTCGGGTTGCCACACGGAACGCCGTGGTGACCGAGAGTCGCCTCTCGAGCGCAAAGGGTTAATTGCTTCGTTCTGTCTGGCAGAAGCTGAAAACGCGTAACAGGAAATATATAGACGAACGCGTCTAATAAACGTCAATTCGACGAATAGATTCAAAGCCGATGGTTCTCGTTAAAACGAAAAGGTGGTTTACGTTGCGACACTCTCCGTCAACAAGGTGCATATCGGAATCGCGCGTTTAGCTAGAAAATCCGTTTCGCGGTTCGTTATCGAATTACCGCTCTATACCGATTCGCTAACTGGAAAATCTGACGCAATTACGTATCCGAATTGGCCGGTTTTCGCGTGCGCGCCGCCTCTCGGTTCTAGCAGGCATAAAATTTCCAACGACCGGGTGGGAAACGGAACGTGGAAAACAGAGGAGTAGTCTCGTGTCGACACCGTGGCATGAAAGTAACGAAGCTCGAGGAGCAAGTCGAGCTACTTTGTTTACAGCAACGACGACGTTATCCCCAAAGGATACTCGAGGGGCGCGCGTCTTTCGCGTTCAAAGTTTGCAGAAAGCAGCGAGCAGGGGTGGAAGTTGCAGAAGGTCTGAGGGGCTCGTAAACGGACGCGGCGAAGCTTATGAGTTTTAAATCGCGAGTTATAACGCGCGGCGAAGAGCTGCTTAGCTTTTCGACCGGGGGATCCACGGCTGCTTTAGCCCGAGTTACGTTACACCGTCTATTCCGAACGACGTTAGCCGAGTTCTCGCGAGTCGGAGAGACTCTTGCGGCGGTACAAGCGCGATCTAGTTTCGCCCGTTACCCCGGCTAAATTAGAAAAAGTAACCTGACGCTCTCGAGCCGCGCAACGCCGCAACCGGCGTTCCGCGTTACCATCGAATCTCGTTAAAATAACTTTTCGCGTTATCGCGACCACGCGTGCTTCACCGTGAAACCGAGCCGTCATCGGTTACCCTCGACCACGATCGACGATTATCTCGCGTTTTCGAAAACGAGAGCAACGTTTTCTTTCAGCTTCGTGCCCGGACATTGTGTAATCTCCGACATTTATGTGTTTATACTTGCATCGTTATGCGCGTAAACTTTGCCGACCTCGTTTCTAACTTCTTCGCACGCGTAAGCGAGGTATCTGCTTCTCGACGCGCACGAACGAACGGTTCGGTTCGTTGAAAAAAAGAAAAGAAAAAAAAAAAGAAAGAAAAATGGAGGAATTTGTATTTTTGAACGCACACGGGGGTTGGCTAGGAGTAACGCGCCATATGCAATTGGTTTTGGAAGCTCATCCGTTGCAGCATCCGGTCGGTCTAGCGTATGCTGAAATATCTGTATTTATTTATCTGAATATTTGTTACCCACAGTATCGCGTAGCTTCGAATTAATTTATTTCACCTTTGTAGACTGCGTGCGTTGTACCAGGAACAAACTTTTGTTCGATAAAAACAACGAGCATCGTAATATTCGCGAACAGGCAGAGTCGCGATCGTCGTAACGCTTGCTTTCGTTATAACATGCTGGTTTTGTTGGCAAAAATCGTTCTGTCGGTAATAGCGCGTAAAGCTTCGAACGCTTGGAGGTCCTCCTCCATATGCGTGTCGTGGACCAGCCGGCTCCAACGATTTTTGCCATTGCGACGCTTAGGATACTCGCGCGTTCTTTGTAGAATCGCCAACACGCTCTAGCCGCGCGTTTCAACGATCCGAGTAAAACGTGACGTTTCGGAGCGAGTTTGTACGTAGAAAAGTCTGCGGATTAGACGAACAAACAAGAAGCGATCGTTCTACGATATAAAAAGAATTTAACGAGGGAACCCTATTCGACAAGAATATAGTCGTTGAAAAGAATAGTCAGGTTCGCGGTACACGCCGTGATACGAGTGCAGAATCAGTAACGGGAGAGAAACAAAAGATCGGTCGACCGGTCTTGTATAATAAATCCGAGCCCGCAGCAGGAAGCCATGAATCAGGAAGTGCAACGATTATTGGAACAAGACACGCGGCTGCTACACCGCTGATTAACGTGAAATCGTCGTATAAGAGAGCCAAGCGACTGGGCTATACAGAAGGTAATAATACGATTACCGATCCTCGTTACACGCGAGCCGTCAATTCTGTCCCGAGAAACGTTAGAAACCGTGTACGACCACGGTAAATGCGTAAAACCATCGCGATATTGGAGGAACGCATCCGCGATTCCACTGGACGGAGTATTATGACAAGAGAAAAAAAAAAAAACAAAAAAAAGAAGAGCAACGTAAGGTCGTGGTAACGGTTGTTTACGACCGGACATCGGTAGATAGCAAGTTCTTACGAAAGCCGATTACGAGCCGGACACACAGCGTTACTCGGTTACTGCAGGTTAATCGCTTAAACACAGCCAAGGTTGACGTAATATTGACGATAACGCGGAGTACGGTACCAACCTACGGTCTCTTTTTTCCTCGTTACACGTACGTGATGTTTCAAGATCGCTTTCGTAATTGAAATCGTTCCGTGTAAATTGGAAAATGATCGTCCCGTCCCAACCCGTGGCCCGTTTCGCTGGCCAACGTTATCTCGTTCGGCGAGAAATGCCCACGGTGAAATTGATATTTGATTGCTTTCCTGCATTGTGAACAGCTTCCCCGGGTCGACGGTCCCTTGTTGCCTCTTTCCGGCTAAAATAATTCGAACGCGAACGGGCACGGTTCTGTCTAAACGCGGAACTCTAGAAAAAATTCTGAACCTAACCCCGATCTAGAAACACCGTGGAGAAATATCGTAAAGTCTTTGCCCGGCATCGGTCGCTAAAGAAGGAAGAAAAAGAAAAAAAGGCCGGCAGCATTGCTTCTTCGAACGAGCGTGAAGCAAGCGGGAATTTTACGAGCGGTAGCCGAGCGTCGAAAAACCGCCGAAACCGTTCGTATACCGAGGCTAGAAATTACGTACTTACTGCTCGTAACGAGATTATCGGACGAGGAAGCGAGATAGAAGCGAAGACAAGATACGGCGGATGCGTAAACGATGCAGCCGATCGCACGTCCGATAGCGAATTCGCGAACGACTTTATCGATCGATTCGTATCGATGTGACATGGTTTTAAATTCGCCGCTGATGCGTGCTGGCCACGCTCGTGTGCGCGCAACTTGGAAGCCAAGACGATTAACCCAAAAGTCAAAGATGCACCGTGCGAAATTCGACGAATACCGTACAGTTATGGAATATATGCGGCAGGACGACTAGCGTTGTTCCATCGATACAATTGGATGTACGTACGTGGAACGTGCGTGGCGATCGGTATTTTCAAACGGTCGGAATCGTTACCGCTTCCAGATGGCAAATGGAATGGCGTATCTTTAACTAGCGCGTCCGTATTGAAACGCGTCGGTGTTCCGCGAGATACACGCGGTAGACGCGTAAAAAAAAGTCAGCTGATCGGTCGCGATACGATAAGGTGTCAGATAGGAAGCCATTATCGCGAGAAATCTTTCCACGATAACGATCGAAACAGCGCAATAACGTTCTCTATTCGAGGACGGGCCAGACGCGTTCGTTCCTGCTCGAGAGGACGACCAGGAAGAATACGAAAATGAAAAGGGGAACTAACCTTGATCGTCGGGCCAGTTTCAGGCGCGCGCTCCCGCGACTCGTCCCTCCACCTTTGCCTTTATTTTCTTCGTTTTCACTGCGATTACCAGTTACAGTTCCGGGATGAATCAACGCACGACGAATTCCTGTGTCTTTTGCACCACGAAAATCCGTGTATTCGGGACCTTTATCGTCCTTCTCCGCACACGGATATCTATCTCTTTCTCGCTCGTGTACCGCAACACACGGAAAATGGCAGCCCTACTGCACTCGAACAACGCTTGCCAACCCGCGCACCAACACCACCGTAAAAAACGTTCGGAAAACGTTGCGTTTGCGGTGTCTTTCGGTTGCGAACGTTCCTACGCCGTGGCTTGATAAACGGACTCGCTCAGCGATATGGCAGAAAGACCACGAACGACGGACAGATTCGCGACGAAACTTTGGAAATACGGCTACCGATGTAACGGACCCTTGTTTACGACGCGACTCCGCGTACGATCTGCCGTGGATGCGCGCGTCTCGTTGGCATCCCTGCTCGACGGCTGATACTCGATTCGTTCGCGACTTTGCTACGAGATGACAGAATCAGTCCGCGTTTCTAATCGTACCTCGCTACCAATATCGTCGACCTTGCGAATAAACCAACAAAATTCATTTAACCACTATAATTGTGACGTACTACTCTGTATAAAATATCAACGAAGATCACGCTCCGGTTAGCTTAGAAAAGTAAGCTAAAAAGTAATGGGAATAAACCAATAGATATAATTTTACGAAATTATCGTGGCACTTCAAATCTGACTACTCCATATTTCCTTTTCAAATTATGTAACTTTCCATTTGATTTTAATCGTAACCAACAGAGCGCGGTAACCTTATTCCATTAGTAGGTAACGTCGGAAGTGACACGCAGACGATAAGATACGTTCCTGCGGTAACTGTGGTAACGGTCCGTTTGTACCGATAGTAGATAATTATCGTAAGTCGATGCATATGTATTTCTAATAATTTAGAGAACGTTGCATCGAACGAATGTTATAAAAAGGAGTCTGACATTGTAAATCCCGCTAAGTCAGGGTCGAAGTCGCTGTAAAATCACATAGCTCGGAAGACACACAAACGAATGGGAAATGTGATCGGACATCGCGTAACAATATCGTCAATACTTTGTACGTAGATTACGAAATGAAACATCGTTCGTACGATCATCGTCGACAAAGTTCCGTCGTTATATAATCCTTCCGACGGCAGCGAGACTCTGTGTTAAAACTCTGCGCATAGATAACGGCAAACGTCGTTGTTTGAGCGACGCAAATGCAAATGGAACGTCAAACCAGTCCACGCTATGATCGATAAAGATTTGTTGCTTTATTCGTAAACGTAGCAAAACAAGCAAAACGTTGGTCGGTAAGAGAGTTCGTGAGAGACGTAACAAATTCGACAGAATCGTCAACCTCGTATCGTAAACGTACTGAAATACGTAGCAGGAACGTTTCGAACGATCGCAGCCGAAGAACGTGGAAAAGAGCATTGAAAAGAACACGGAAAAGAACACGGAACGGAATAATTGTGCTTTTTCCCGCAAATGGCGCCCGTCGTTTTACTCGCTAAGGACACTCGGTTTCGTTCGTTCGAGCGTAATAAATTCGTTTATCGTTTCATCTGCGCGAACGGTGCACAAGGCGACTAGAAGATACGAAAGCAACGGGGGTTGATGGGAAAAGGGGGTTAACTCGATGGCGTGGCGAACGAAGCGGTGGCGGCGGCGATGGTGGTGGCCGGCGATGGTCATTTGTGGGAGCTGAACCGACTTCTTGGGGGGACGAAATGTCTCTCGCGATCCCAACACGAGATACCGGACACGCTACACCCTTTCGAGGCTCTCTCTTACCACCCGCTCCGAGGCGGAGTGATGTCCACCGCACGACACGCCACACAGCGACGGGAGACATCGAGATTGTCTTCGGAGGAGGGTGTATAAAAGAACCCACGAACGTATTTTTGCCTCGACCGCGGAAAGAATTGCCCTGACACGCACGGCTTGGCCTGGCCTGTCTCTCACGAAGAGGAATACTGCCGAACTACTCGTAAATAACGTCGTGTTTAACATCGTTCTTTATGGTATCGCACGGTACGATTTATACCGGCGACCGAGCTGATAAATTTCCAGCATATCGAAACGAACCACGAATACCGAAAGCGTACGACCATTCACCGCTACTAATTGCCAGTACAAGTGACAAAGCTAATTGCATCGGGAATTAACAGGCTCTATCATCTCCTGCAGTGCCTTTTCCATTAAAAACTATAGGTGCGAATAAATTGAAGGCGCGAGTCGCGTTACCGAGACTACCTATTAGCGTCGATCGTTCAAACAATTACGATATCTTATGAAAATCACGGTGAACGCGAGAAGATTGTTGTTCGTGCGTGCACACGGGTACACGTCACTTCTTAATGACATCGTGTCCCCGCGTACGCTTTCCTTCCGATCGTCCATCTATCCTCGCCCTTGAGTCGCGTTAATACCTTCGTTCTTCATCGTTCTCCGTGCAACACACGGACAATCTCGCGTTTCATCACTGATCACGCATCATGGAATAACAATGAATGGAAATTCGAGGTGCCGCGCAGGAAGCAGGGTGCGACGTGGTTTACCTTTGAGCGACATGTTTACAAGTCTCGCTTTCTCTCTCTCTCTCTCTCTCTCTCGAGCGCGCGCGCGAGATTCCCGTCTCGTGTGGCAGAAATTAGTTTTGCTCCGCGCGTGATGTACGTAAAACGAAGTTGTTCGGGTCGTAACGATTAGGAATTTCATACGCGCGTCTCTTTTCGACAAATTGTAGACCGGCTAGCAGCGACCTAGTCTAACCGGGAAAAGTAAAAGGCGAAAACTATGAAACAATCAGCGATGAGATAGAAAAGATCAAAGAATCCGCTTGTGTTCGTCCCCTGGACGAGTACGACGTATTTTGGAGGAGAAGGAGCGTGGTACGTCGCGAGTGCCACGTGTATTCGCATAAAGAACAGGAAGACCATATACTGGCCGCGAGAGGTATGATAAGCCGTGCACATACTTGACGCGAGTACTTCCAGTACCCACGATACTCACGTGAGTACCGTGTGGGGCAACCGGTATCAACGCTGCGAGACACGGCAACGCAGCTCCTGGACATGCCACCGAGATCAGTAACCAGATATCGTGCGCTCGTATTTATGGCTACCGAGATTTCGCATTATTAGGGCCATTTACCGTTTTCGCCCCATAATATCGTGGCCTATGGCTACCTCGAGAGAGGGCGAAGAAACCACCTTGAATCGTGGATCGCGAACTCGAGGGACGTCGTCAGCTCCTGGAAGGTGGAACGACTTTTCCATCCCTGGTGATCGAATCGGTAGACACCTCGTCGCTTTTTACACCTTCCGCCTATTCCCGGCCACGATAGAGTCATTTTTGTCTACGTTTCAGGTGTAACGCGCGATAACGGTATCAAATTTATCGGCGGGGTGGTTTCTTAAGTGGACGCTCGTATTTAGGTTTAATTAGGGACGCTATCGCCGTAATTTCCGTTCCCTCTGTCGGAAACGATCGCCCATGTTCGCTTCGCTGTCACCTTTATCGCGCTCGAGACGATACAGTACCGTGAGCGCTCCCATTACGCGCAATTATCCATCGTAAATCGTAGATACATCGGTTTAATGGAAGGGTGTCCGCCGAATGGGCGGAGAAGACCCGCCGTAAAGGATCTTTGTTCCAACGATGATACTCGTTCAAACATATTACCGAACAATAGCTTCGTTTACTTTGGTCGCCTATTAACCTGCAGCGAAAAGTCGAGCGTACGTAGCGTCCCTCGTCGTTGGCTTCGATGACGTATCCTGAAAGTATACCTCGACAGCAGAGCGTTGTCACGGTCTGCAACGAAAGTTTCGGATTACGTTTCATCCTTCCGAAGCGACTTGCTGCTCGTAATAGCTGCAAGATTTACCCACTCGTACTCAAAATTAGCATAACCGTTACTGGTCTATAAATAGTCAAGATACGTTTAACATCGCGCCGTGAGCGGCTACAATTTGGATCGCCAGCGGTCGAGCGAGCGTAAAATTAAATTGGCTACAAGCTGACTGGAGCTTTCGTGCGAATCGGTGACCGATAGGTTGGTCGCCAGCTGGTCGCGCGCGTTCCAACGGATCAGCCGCGTCTACCGCGTTTTATCCTGGCCGTAGCCATCTATCTTACGACGCTATCGCTGTTTCCGATAACGTTAATCGTGGAGAGGCGGAGACACGATCGTCCTCTACGAAGAAACTCCGGCAACCATCTATCTCCTAGCGAGCCGCGTTATCGTCAACGTTAACGTTCATTTTCCTGAATGCATTGTCCCGCGATCCAGTTGGGGCAGACTCGTCATTCGTCTCCCATTCAGAATGCCGGCTGCCGACGTTTCCGAATCTCCGAGGCGGACCATTGTACTCGGCCCTTTGCGCTCCTCGCTCCGACTCTTTCCATCTTCCTCTTTTCCTATCTCTGCCCTGTAGCGCGGCTCGTCTCTCCCTCTCCTCGGTGGTGGTCGATCTCTCTTTCCATACTCCAAGTCTTCTCGTCCAGAGGTAATGTGGTGCCTCGAGGAGTAGCGAAGGGGTGGTGGTGGCGGATCGAGGGAGGCGAACAGGCCGAGCGCTCTCGTAGATGGAGTTTTTAGGGGTGGCGACATGGAATCCGGGAATTCGTGTCTCGCGGGGTAGTCTCGGTAGGAGCTCTATCGATTCTCAACGAGACACACCATCCTCCGCTGTATCTTGGCCGTTTCATAGCCGTGGAACTCGTTTACGCAAAACCTCTCGGTTCGGTCCACAAAAGGAAAGTTTCGCTATTACGTGGTGGCGACGCGATAAGGAGGGATACGACGAGGACGTAAAGTTCGAAGCTTTCGACCGGTCGAACGTGACCGAGTTCGGAATTGCCCTCGTAAGTTGCAAATAGCGGTGGCCCTTTTTGTCCTCTGGATTCGGGGGCGTCTTCGTGCTTTTCCGAAAGTCGTTAGACAGGGAAAAATTGCACGCGACCACGGCTGAAGAAAGCCTTTAACGCCGAAGCGACTTTGAAAAACGCTCCATGGGGAATATTTGATGTTAAAGAGCCGCGCACCTAATAGACGTCCGCAGCAGGATCCCCATCGGTGACGAAAATGGCGAGAAAAAGTAGGAGTAAGGCTGACGGAGCCGCAGCCGAGGGAAGTGCACGTAACCGATAACCGATAAATCTCGCGATAACGCGGCATATTAGGGAGGTGAGCGCCGCAAACTCCGACGTGCACCCGTGTACTTGCGACCCTTCGATTCTAATCCAACCTTCTCACCGGTAACCCAAATTACGCGTCGATAAACTAGGTCGTGTGGGCTTCGTTCGTTCTTTCGTAGTCGTACTACCGCCGCTCTTTCGCCAACCTTTTTACTGTAATTATCAGTTGATCCGTATCGCGACGGCGCGAAAGGAAAACGACTCAACGAGCGTTTCGCGTCCGATGACTTTTCGTTCGTTTCTCGTCCGTTTCTCGTCCGTTTCTCGTCCGTTTCTCCTTCATTCTTCATACACCCTAACGTTAACGTTAACGTCGCAAGAAAGCAGTTCTTGATTCCAAAGTAGTTGGAAAGCAGATGGCAAAGAACGATACGATGGAAACACGAAACTCGAGACAAAAGGAAGGTGAAGGCGCGCCACAATATCGTAGCCATAAATCCATCGGGAGTTGATCAGCCGACACTCTGGAACCAGTGCACGTACCTCTGGCATATCCACGGCATGACCAGGAAGGGTCGCCATCTTGAGGGTTTCCTTCCACCGCCCACAGGGCCGATTCTTTATTGTTTCAATAAGCACGGCACAAGTCCGGTCTTATTAGCGAAATAAACCTCTTTTAACGGCGTAGCCGTGCCCCCCTCTGTCTTCTTTTCCCCTTCGCTCCGACTCTTCCCTTCTTTTTCCTTCCCGAAGAAACACCAGAGAGCAAAAGCTGACGACCCTGTCGAGCAAGGTAAAGCCGCGGCTGCCGCCGGCGAGAGGAGACGAAAGAGATCCGGAGAAGATGAGAGAAACGGAAAGTGGCCAAAGGATCCTCGAAGGAGTTCTCTTTCGGAGAAGTCCAAAGGGAGAATCGATAGGTTTTTCCGCGGGTTCCCATGGAGACCGCGAAGCGAATCCGACTATACGCACGATAAGCGACGAAGACGTAGAAAGAGCATCGTATCGCCACCGTGGTAGCCACCCTTCCGTCCCTATGTAGCACCTCTTCTCTCTTCTGCCACGGTTTTAAGAGAAATTCTACCATCGGCCTTCAACCTGTTTCCTTTTCGTTTTACCGCGATTCGAACCGGTATATTTCCTTCTTCGTCGCCATAGTTTCGGTGTTACGTATTTATATTTTACTTTTAGACGGACGTCCGTCGGTATAAGCTCAGCGACCATTCGACGGTTCATTTTCCTTGTCGATATTCGACCCCCCCCCCCCCCATCCCTTCCTTTTACGTTGTGTACGCTGTATATCGGTATCTCCGATATAAGCGGCACTAGCTAGAAAACGCGCGTCCAACATCGTCAGGTCGGCCATCTTGCTGGATCGTTTCTCATCTTTTACGAGGCTCGACACCGCCGTTCTGCCGCCGTCTCGTGTCGTTTCGGTCCCTGCGAGGAACAATTGAATGTCGCCGAGTTTATTTTCGGAAGCCTTAATTTAATTCCCGTCCTGTCGAGGGAGAGTCGTCGAAGAAAAAGGATTGGAACGACGCCGGGGGCGGAGAGGAGCAGGAACGGAACGAACGGCCGCGGTTAAGAGGCGGATCTTTTGTTTCTCGCCGCTCTCCTGCTCGAGATGGTCTTTTTAAGTCACGTCGACTTCTCGAGAGAGGCCCAGTTTATGTCCGCTACGACGATCGATTGTTTAGATCACTACGCGCAGCGCACGTTTGCTTCTACCTTTCGACCGTTTGCAGTATGCAAGTTGCCAGCGTTCGTTCCCGATACGACGAACGGTGGTCTTAAAGCTCAAACGATAATTTTAACCAAACTTTCATTTGGAAATTTTCTTTTTCTGTCCAATATCTCCAACCAGGAGATTCAAAGTACAAAGAGCCTCGAAAGTTACGAAATACCATATCCGCCGCCTCGACCGATACTTGCGCAAAGATCAAACGGTCGTCGGCTCGGAGATGAAATTCGTTACGAACGAGCTCGGCAGCGGTAGCGGCAACGGCAGCGGCAGCGGCAGCGGCAGCGGCAGCGGCAGCGGCAGCAACGCACGGAGAAGCTACTCGAGAGAAATTATCTCGCGATGCGTGGCAGGTAGCGCAGGTACGTTCGTAGTAGAGGCAAAGAAACGTGTCTGTAGAGACGATATTGCACGCTACGTAGGTATCCGTACAGGTGTATAAGTGCGTGGTAGCTTTGCCAGGAGTCAGTGACACCTCTCGCATCGTCGGTGGCGGCGGCTGTGGTTTCTGGTAGCCATGGTAACCACCTCCTGCTCCCCCGCCTCATCATCCACCTTTTCCACCTCCTGAGGGGCCTCCACCACCACCTCCTCCGGCCCCCACCAACCATGAAACAGCGCCTCCACCTACGCTACGCTCCTCTCCTCTCTGTCTCTCCTCTCCTCTTCCCCAACCCGTTTCCTCTTCCAATTATCACACTGTCTCGCTCGGTCTCGCCCTTCTTCGATGTCACTGTGTTCTCTTGAACTCCGCGCGAGGTTCACGGTAAAACGAGAGAAACTGAGAGGAGCGGAGCGAAAGACGCGAAGGCCAGAGAAGGTAGAACGTACGAGTGGCCACTGTTGCCAAGCCTGTCTGTTTCTTCCCTCCGCTCTTCTCGCTTCTCTCTTCTCTCTTCTCTCTTTTCTCGCTGACTCTCTGTCCCGGTCTTCCCTCGTCGACGCTGGATACACGCAAGCTGCGCGCCGTCGGCGTGGGTGCAGCCGCTGTGTATGAATAGATGCGGCAGCGTGTTACTGGCGTCGCAAATGAACGCTGCCAGTGCATTCTCCGTTTCTCCTTCTCTCTCCTCTTCCGCCAGCCGGTCTCTGCCTTCCTCCTCGTAAATGTCTTTACTCTCCCCTTCGCTTCGTTCCGGTCGCGGTGCACGTATCGCTTCTCTCTGCGTGTCTGCCATAATGGCGTTGGCCCGTCACAGACGCCAGTTATAGCCAGATCTACGACGGGATGTATGACTAACGCCTCCTTCTATTCTCGGAGACGAACTCGATCGTCCGAGCCGTACGACCGAGAGCAAACGTCTTTGCAAATAACTCGACTATCTTTCCTATGGAAATGTATCGCCGCGCGTTCCGTTCTTTCCTTCCATCTAACGACCGAAGAATCTCCCTCGCGAATCTTCAACGCGATCCCTGCAACTCGGTCCTCGTTAACTTTCTTGCTATGGAAATCGCTAGCTCGATTCGCTGCGACTTTGATTCTCGTATCTATACGGACCTACGTGCGCCGAGGAATCCACCATTTTGGATAACGCAGCTCCGACGATACACGCAACGAGCGAGAGAGCGACGATGATCGTGGTAGACGCGCAAACGCGAGGATGAGCAGAGATGCTCTCGGTGCCGGCCCAATCGGAAACGGAGGATGCTCCCCTTGGCCCAATAGGGCTCCCGGAATAGCTGCGAGGCTCGTGCACACACGCACAAGCCGAATGTCCTGAAGAGCCGAGGGACAGACGAGCTTTGGAACACGCAGGACGGTTGCGATGAGCGAGGGAGGCATCACTACGAGTGGGAAGATCAACGACCAATGGGGAGTCTCGTTGCCGGAGATAACGATGGGTCGAGTTATAGCAGCGAGGGGCCGTGAACAGACTAGAGAGTGGCAACGAGAAGCGAAACAGAGTGGGAGAAGATAGCGAGCAACTTTTGCGCCAATCGTGCTGCCACGTTCGCTACGCGGTACGAGCCACGCCACCGAGGATTCTTTCATTTCCATACGTATATGCATAGATAAGATCGCGTATCGCGATAGATAATAAGAGAACGAGTCACTCTTGTACGAGGAACGCGGGAGGGGAACGCGTTACAAGGAAGAAGTCATAAACCTTGATGAAATGCAGCAACGATAAGTCGTAGAGCTAATGAGACTAATACATCAAAACTGTCCAACTGATATTCCAGTGATATATGAGCAAACCGCAAATACTCTAGTGCATCGGTCCAAGTGTGTTCCGAAGAATGTTAAATATAAACATGGCGAAAACACGTCGCCAGCATCGATCAATCATCTCTCGCGGGGAGGACTCTATCCGGCGTTATCGAGTCGCGATAAAAATTACGAGTAATTACAGAGCGAAGAAGCAATGCGAGGCATTTGTTCTGTGGCGGAGTTTCGATATACACGCAGCACGAGCGAGCGTGTTAACTCGGAAGCTAAACGTCGCGGCGCTGGTCCCTCTCTTTCTTATCGCCAGAGCGAATGCACAACAGAATTTCCAGAAGTAATTGGGAATACGCTCGATTACGAGACTTCCGGTGCAAAGATGAAAGGATCGTTCGATCCAGACACGCGGCAGCTACGCATTTAGTAAAACGCGTGGACCCGTGGAAGGCACCGGTCGTCGATGCGTTTTCCCAGACTCGCAACACACGAGCCGAGTTGCAGAGAGTACAGTTCTCATTCCCTCTGTCTCCCTCCTATTTCCGTCAACTACGTCGTCGTCGTCGTCGTCGTCGTAGTCGCAGTCGTCGTCGTCGTAGTCGCAGTCGTCGTCGTCGTTGTCGTCGTCGTCTCTCGGAACGTAGGGTAGTATCGAGGATGAGGTAGGATGGAAGACGAGGTGCGCGCGGCTCCTCCTCGGAGGATCAATAGAGACAGGGAGACGAGACCTCTTTCCCTCCCCTCCGTGCCTCCTCCCGGTTCTCTCTCGTCTCTGCTCTCATCCCGCCATAGCAGCACCCTCGAGAACAACCCCTCCCGCTCTCTGCAGCGTCTCAACATCCCGGTATCCTCCGCCTCTTCCCTTGCTTTGGCGAACTTCCTCCACCCTGCCATCGCGCTATGTCGATGCCGAGGGCCGTGCGATGAAAGAGGATAACGCGAAAAAATGGAGGATGAGTAGCAAAAAAATCCGAGCTTCGCGATACCTCGCTTCGTCTCGCTTTCGTTTCGAGCTAGAAAACGCATAGAAGGTTGTTAAGCGCAGACGTATCGTTCGCAACCTGCACAGTATCCGTTATCACGTTCGGCTTCTAAATAACGGGGAAGCAATGGAGCGAAATTTTATCGAGAAAATAATCGGTGATTCTACCACGCATATACGTGTATATCTGTGCGCCGAAAGTGAGTCGAACTCGTTTCGAAGGACTTTAATATTCTCCAAGTTGAAGCGGTGCTCTCTTTGCAATTGGAATAGGAAGAAAGACGCAACAAGATGGAAAAAGAGGAAGGGAAGGGAAAATAAAACGTTGCCGCTTACAGAAGGCTTCGTACAGTCTAAGAAAAAATGGCAAGGAGTAGGCTTAATGTTACGCGGCCGGGATGCGAGGAGTTCCGTCGGTGGTCCGACTATGTGGGTGGGTTGGACAGAGATGGGGAAGGGTGGAGGGGATGAAGAAGGACAGGGTGGAGAAAGGCAGGAGTCGCGGAGGCTTGTGGGTAATGTTGCGTGATGAGACGCCTCGCGGATTCATCGAGGAGAGGAGAAGAGGAAAGGAAAAAGGGAAAAAGGGAAGGAAGAGAAGAGAAAGAAAGAGAAATGCAGAAGCTGGCTCTGCTCTAATTCTAAAGAGCACTCTCGGCGGACTCTCTCCCGCTTTTTCTCGTTCCCTTTCTTCATCTTTTTGTCTTTCTCTCTTTTTCAATCCTGCGAAACGGGGCTCTGCAGCGCGACGAAAATCCAGCAGGCCACCACCGGTAGTCGTGTCATGGGGATGAAAAACGCATTTTCTTCGTCCTTTCTTCTCCTTTCTTCCCGTTCTCTCCTGCTCCGAGCTTCTCTCGCGCTGACGAGTCCTCGTTTTTTCCCTTCCTTCTATCGTTTAGACGCCGATGGAGCCACAGGGAAAATGATTCCACGCGATTTCGAGGCACCGTTGTTTGACGAGCTTTTAATGCCTGTGCTCCGCGTCCTACGCCCCCGAACGTATATTACCACAAAAAAAAACTTTATGGAGGTGAAAAACCGTGCATTTGATTCTTAGTTATCGTACCAAGGGAACTCATGACCGTCATGGCTACGGAACACGATGTAGGAAGTTCCTTACCGATTGAAATCCTTAATCGATTCTCCAATCATACGTACGATATATGCACTATGCCAAAATCTTGGATCATCCGAGTACTCACGGCGTTGCTTTTTACCACAATATCTTTTTAGACTGTTACCACGTGCTACGTTCTATTTAAGACGTTTCCTACTTCGCGAATGTTTCGTAAATGCTACAATAAACAAAGCGCTGACTAGATGTTGTGAAACAGGAATCGTCTACAGGCAAGGAAAGGAAAGGAAAGGAAAACGGGTCGGAAAAAGAACAGTAAAAATTAATTTTTTTAAATGCTGAAAAAAGAATGGCAGAGAATACGAAATGAGTTTGTTAAAAAATTATTCGACGGTACGTTTTCCCCAAAGAACTATTGCTGTTGGCGGAAGTAAAAGAAACGCACGCGAAACATTTACGGTATATTTTAATTGCTAACTCATGGATCACATATATACTATTGATGAACTAATCACCAAAGTCAAAATAATACCAAGTACCCTCGTACCCGTGCATAAAATAAACACTTCGTTTCGTGGACGTTTCAAGACTATCGCACGCAACTATAGCTAATATATCCTTGCGAGAAAGTCAAGAACGAGATTACAGATATATTTGTTTAAAAACAAAACGACGATGAGACGAGAGGGTAGAAGCAAGAATCGCAAAACGAGGAATTATAGGTGTTTGCCCCCACCAGCAGCCTGTTGGTGCCTTTCAACTGGAGAAGGCAGGATCCAGAGGGTTGGGCAGTCTACCTCGGCTGTGATTAATTTGAATCAGCAAATGCCTTCGAGGGTTTACACTGACTGAACTGAAGGCACTGCCATGCCGATAATATGCTACGGTCGAGAAGCTGAATCGAAAGAGAAGGAGCAAGACGGACGAAACGGTGAACGAGGGAGGATATACCAAGAGAAGGGAATTCTATGGATATGTTCACAAGGGAAGGAAACATCCCCTACACAAACCGCAACGAAAAGCCAACGGCAGCCACGAAACAACCCCCTGCTGCCTCTCCACCGGGACGATGCATGTACACGAGAAAAGAGAGGGAGAGTAGGGGCGGGAGCAAGAGGGAGGATGTACAGAAAGGGAGAGAAAGACCGAAGAGGGTGGAAACCACGGAAGTGAAGACAGAACGGAACCAGAACCGCGGCAGGTTGGAGACCGTCTTAAATCACTTCTCTCTCTCTCTCTCTCTTTCTCCTTATCAAATTCTGCTTCCAACCACGACCAGTTTCCAAATAGCAACCCCTAGGATCATGCCAGCGACAGACCAACTTTGGTGCACAGAATCTGGTTATAATCCTGAATTATTTTAGCTTGCCGCGCCATCGTGAAAAGATGGTTGTTAACCGGCGTGACTGTTTTACATAAATTTTTCGAAACATAGAGGCTTTCTTTTACAGGATCGATGTTTGATGGTCAAAAAGATTTTACGACCACATCGGGGCACGTTGAGACGCGTATGATAATGACTTCATGGTCGGTAGGAATCTTATTATGGAAACAGAAGCAGTGAAATTCGAGACGTTCCGTTTTATTGACCAACGTGGACCGTCTTTGTGGAACAAGGCCGGTCATTGATGAATTTATCGTTTCAAAGGCAGTTACGCGGAAATGAGAGTACACAATCGAGAATTTGAAGCGATCGATTCTCTTCGCGAGACCGACGGCACATATTAACAGGGAGTATTTACGCAAAATTCTAGAGTGCTACACCCCTCCCCCCCCCTGTTGTTAGTCGACGGACCGAAAAGGGGAAAAACAAGGAAAATCTAGCGAAACACAACGAGAACGAGAACCGGCGTACGGAGAAATTTCTCTCGCTGGCGAAGAAAAAGAATCGGAAACATATTAACGATGACGACTGGGGCTCGCGTTAAACTGGAACGTGAAGCAAGGTTTGACACGAAATTCTTTTTTCTTTCCTTCGCGAGCTTCGAAAGTTCCGCCAGGGCAGCAGTTAACAAATTTAAAAAGATGAAATCAACCCGTCCTGTAAACAATCGTTTTCAAAACGATTACTCCGGTTTCATACTCTGCTACGATTTTCTTCGTCCTACGAAAAAGAATCTTCAGGCTTTAGAGTCGACCACGAAGCAACATATCGCATGCGATCCTCAAAGCAATGGGGGAGATGACTTAATTTGTCAAGTATCTTTGTCTTCTCTTCCTAGAACTTGAATTTCGTTTCAATGTCATGTGATAACAGGCGCCACGATCCACGGTGTCGAAGCAACGGCATAAACAGGAAACTCAATATGACAAATACGGGGGTAAACATTCGGAGGAAGTAATAAACGAGCATGGATTCGTCCCTGGCGGAGCAAGGGTGTCGGTAGACCCAGTGCGCCTCGAATGTACCCCCCCTTGGGCTTCCAATTACTCGCGTTTAGTTGCGTTTTTCCGCTCGAATGCCCTCTCTATGATACACTCGCACACTCGACCCGCGCTTGGCTTTTAGTTACCCAAACCCACTTACTAACACGCACGCTCGCTCGCGTACACCTGATCCGCTTGTACGTGTGTGTCTGTATTGGCGCGGTTCGAGCTCGTACACACTGAAAAGACGACTACGCAAACGTCTGTACGAGCTCGGTAATATTACAAGGGGTAACGATTGACTGGGTGCCACGCCAAGGATTACCAATCAAATTCTCACTACAAAGCTCACTCGAGCCTCGACTAACCTTTAAATAGCGACGCGATAACTTTCTTGTCAATGAAATTGCCGGGTAATCGATAGACGATCCCCGATCGCGACGATAACGATTTCTTAATTTTACGTAGGACGAATCAATCCTTTATACGAGTCGGGGATCGATATCGATTCTACGATTCGGAGCAGACTTTAGCCGATGTATCGAAACTGATGTAAAGAGTAGGATGTAAATGTAAATGTAAAAATGTAAATAAACTAAAAACAAAGGATGTAAATAAACGTAAGAAATGTTGACCGTAGATGCCAACTGAAGAGCATGGTCCTTGTTGACCCGTTATTTATTTTTGTCTCTTTTCCAACGAAGCCCATTCTCTCAACACGGTATATGCGGCCTATAAGTACTTTTCACGTTTAAGGAATGACATAACCTCACACTTACGCCAGACATTGTTCGATATTGTGTTAATGATGTACTAATTCTGAGACTTGTTCGATGCAATATGGTACGAATTTGCGAATGAGAGAGTGCGTTCGAAGGAAGAAAGTAAATTTGATATCTTACAAAGTGACTCACTTACCTTCTGCTGAAAGATCATGGAACACGGATATACACTATTCAGTGAAATTGTCTTCGTCTTAAAGTATCGTAATCTCGCAATACGTTATATACGATGAAAGATTGTACAGCGCTCGTGAAAACTTAAAAATTATAGAAGTCAAACACGTTACATTGGTTCTTGTGCATTGTAACGAACAATTACCGCGCGAATGTCACAGAAGACTGAGAAGACGAAACCTTATATGATTAGGATACTACGTCTGTCAATAATTATACCATTTTCATTGCGAATCGTTTACTATTTTTTATGTTTAACTATAACTATATTAACAAATTTGAATATTAATAATACAGCGTCAAATAATTGAAATATTTTCGTTTGTAAATTTCTCAATATTTAATTTTGATGTTGAGTCACGTGCATCTCGCGCGGTAAACCAATTGAAAGTCATCTACGCGTTTTACGACATTCTCAAAGCGTTGTTTGAAATGTGGCATTTTAATTACATCTATCGCGAAAAGTAATAATCATTGTGATAATCATAGGTTTTGGCTCAATCTGCACGCGAAGATATCAACGTAATAAGGAAAGGAAGCCATAAGGTGACTGCATGGTGGAGGAACTGCAATTGCGTCGCGCAAGGTAAGGTTATGGCATTTTAGACAACACAATTATCGTATGTTTTTTGCGTCCTCAAAAGACGTTGGATGCTACGTCTTGTCACGATCCAAGACAAATTCACTTCCGCCTTTGCTCGTCCATTGCGTTGACCAGCAGATGCGAGTTGAATCGTCTGTAGAAATCGATGACACGGTAGCATATGCTGATTCTACGAGCTATCGATCAAAGATTTGGGACGCGGTCGTTAAAATAAATCTTCGGTTGGCCACGGCTAGATAGAGCACGTCGTGTGTCTGGTATGTGATACGATAAAAATAATGTCCGGGCAATAAATACATAATTCTCGTTGCCATCCAGCCACGTAATAATATAATAACGAAATATATTGTCTTGACCTGAAACGTAGAAGTCACGCCATGTTTCTCTGTCCACCTTATTGAACGCGCATAATTTGTGCGGCGAAATAACTGAAAACGTTGTACCATAATGCCATGCGGGACCTGAAAGGGAAGGTAGTTAGGTCGAGCGATTTGTCGTCAAGTGACGAAGCTCGTGAATACCTGACATACTTATCGCTCGAAATTTTCGTTTGGGACAATGTCGAAAATACAGAGATTTTCGACGCTGATATCGAGATACGAATTCGGAATCCGGAGGGAGATTCCGATTCAACGCGAAATACGTTTTGCTTTACATCGATAAGCTATCGCTTCCATCACCCTTGTTTAGTCGGAATAGTAAGCCGAGCACAGACTTATTAATACGCGGCAGTAAAGGTCACTCTGTGTATATCTCGTTAATCATTCGGATTTAATTTAGAATGGCCAGTCGAGGTTTTAGGCCTCGCGTAATTATCGTGGAAATTTATAAATTAGTCCCAGGTTTAACGATTTCGGGATTTACTAACGAGACCACTTTTATGTCCTCGTAACGAATACAAATAAGAAGTCGTAGACGTTGCTTTCGTTAGATCAACGTCGAATACGATGCAATTACGCCAGTAAGACACTGGTCTCGGCGGTGAGCTCGTTTTCGCGATTTTCCAGCGCTCAAGGATCCGGGATAACGAGTTAATTTAAATACGAAACATCAAAAGCTTTTAATCTTTTGCGCGGCTTAGTCAGCCAGGCAACCTACTTTTTTTACCGCTGATACACGCCACCCTCATTCATATACATTGTAACGCGAATATTCACAGCGTATATCTGCGCGATTATTGAACAATCAGATAGGTTAACGACAGAATGAAAACGGTACTTGATCGAAAAGAAGGGAGGAGGAAAGCACCGGGCGATCCGTTGTGGTATTTTCGCTCCTTCTTCTCCTTCGAAAATGCATCGCGCGTTTCTACAATAGTTGGCGTACCTTCTGTTTCGTGCCAGTTATCCAATACGAATTTCTTTTGTCATCGCGATCGCTGGAAAACCTTGTACCGATATCGCTTTAACGCGCAAAACGCTTATTGTACGATACAGTGGCGCGAAAAATACGGGCGTGCGCTTCATCCGGTGGACACACGTTTTGCGAAGAAATTGCGTAAACTCGAGTTAAGTGTGCAAGGCGATCGAGAACATTTATGATATTTTTTTGCGGTCTTGGAAGGCGATACAGGGTCTCTCGTACAGGTCGGTTCGCATGTCTCGACGAGGCGGTCTCCGTGGTCACATCAGTCTCCGAGCATGCGAGGGCCCTCGAGCTAAATCCCCGTAATATACACACAGGGGCACTGTCGAGGTACTATCGCGGCATTATACAGACATACCTATATCCCAGCCCGATGACTGCTGATATGACATGCGACCGTCTTAGATATAGGCTGCACGACATGCTTCGCTCTCTTTCTCCCCCCATCACAATTTCCTTCCACTCTCTTTGTAACCCTTCTCCTCGTTTCTCACCCTCTTGTAATTCGCCATCAGCTTTGGAAAACGCTTCGCTCGAACGACGCGTAATCAGCTTACTCAGTCACGATCTTTTTGAAATGCGAACTCCATGGTTGGTACTTTTCGAGCAAGATTTGCCATCGAGTAATTGCCTTAACTATCCGACGAATACGAGTAGGAGAATCCATAATGCAACGCTGTTCGATACGTTGAAATAAGTACGTGACGATGTAAAAAATAACGAGCCGTTCGTCTTTGAAAATAAAGTGGAAGGCGCCTCTTTGCTTCCTCAGCAATTATTGCTGGTACTTTACTGCAGGTAAATGCGATTCGATTCGTCTTGCTCGGTGTGCTATCCGGCCGGAGATCTGCATAGCTGTGCGTCACGCACTCGAATAAAAAAAGTTATGTACTCATGGTACTCGGAGTCCAATGTTAATGGATGTTAAGAGTAAAAGCTCATTCTTCTTATTCACAGATACTTTTAAGATAATCGCGTATACACGCATGAGAAACATTATTTCATAATCTGCGCCGCATTACGGCTGAACTAATAATATATTGCAAAATTACAACTTTCAAATCGACGCGGGAGATCTCGCTGCTTTGAAACGTTGGCATAATTGAAAAACATGAGTCGCGGGCTCCGGCATGATACTTCGGCAGCGTGGCTGGGGAAAAAACGGCCAGTGGAAATTCGCGATGAATATGGAGGGTCGGGCGATAAAACTTTTAAGCGCATGAACGATGTACAAGCATTTGGGGGTTTCACGCTTCCGCGAAGTCGTACGAGAGCGGAAAACAGGCGGATGTAAAAGCCGCTGTAAACCACCTCGTCTGCGATCTTCGTCGTGTAATGTCTCAAACAGTGGTATCGATTAGCAGCGAAAGAAAGTGGACTCGTTTACGGCAAGCGCCATAGAAATCGCACGATGCTCATTATCCCCGTTCGAATCACATTTTCGACGGATCAACGACGCACGATCTTTGGTTTTTTGTTCGTGTCGAGCAAACCCTTTCAAATCGCCTCCTCAATATGAATAGAAAATTTCGTCTTTAAGGTTGTTGCGATCGTCAAATAGGAAGGAAATGTCTTGTCCCGTTAGAACGAAAGAAAAGCAGCGGGCTGTTAATTACGCTCGCAAAGATGAATCTAGAAGGGACGGTGGGGGGTGAAGCCGGGTGGTCGCGCGCAAGAAGTCGAGTCCACAAGCCGAAGAGTAACCGAACGCTCGTTCCTTTTGGATCGATAAGGGTGGTAGGGAGGATTGGCCTTTTAGCTAAGGGTCGAGAAGGAAGGCGAGTGGTTTTTATAGCCAGCAAAAGGACAGGGAGGGTCCTGGAATCCTCGGGTGCCTTACTCGACCAGAGTATCCCTAATATACGTCATCCGTTAGCGGTGCTTTCCTACATCCCTTCCTCCAGCGACCTCTCCTTTTGGTCAGAAGTGGCCAAATCTACTTCCTCCTTCTCTTTATAGATTTCGAGATCTCGAGTAGCCTTGTACAACTACCCTAGAGATCGATCCTCACCCTCCGGATTCCTTTCCCTCCCAATACATCGAATGATATACATTTCTGCCCGCTTCAAACATTAAACGTATGCTTTTCAAATGTAAATCCAGTCTGATTAGGTGTGCCCACGGATCGTAGATCGAACAAACGACGAAAGCGAGATCAATTACACAGCAAACGTCGAAAGGCTGGCAATTATTTTCTGCAGAAAAGATCGCTTGGAAATCGTTGTCGCGAGACTTACGCGCGGGAAACATAGAAAGAGAGCAGTCGTTTCTCGTACGTTTATTCGTTGAGAAATCTTACCTCGAAGAAGTCGGTCGAAAGAATTGCCGCACTTGTACAATACGTGTATCGGTGCGACTCGAGTCGAGGTTATCGTTGACTCCTACGCCACTGACAGGCACGTATTCAATTTGTGCGGAAAACGTGTGCACGTCTACCCCGCGTAGATACGTACGACGCGTGTATGCCATCGTTCCACCCTCTTTCTCTCTCCTTGATGCTTGACCCTCGCCAACTAAAGCGGCCAACACCTGCCTCGCGTTAGCGAGCGTAACGTAACGTAACGCAGCGAGCGTGCACACGCGCGCGCATCCGCGTAAGAAATACTATATCCATTTAAAACATGGATGCCTTGCGAAGTTACACATATCCTTCGGCCGCGGCCGCACTCGGTCTCCTCCGGGTGCTCCTTTTTCTCCTTCTCCCTGAGGGACTTTTATGCGTGTACGACCGCGGGTGGAGCACGTGCAGCGGGAAACAAAGAAAGTCTGGTGAAAGAGGAAGGCGTTATTGGAGGAGGAAAGCCAGAGAGACGAGGCGGGTGCCGGCGAGGAACGTACGGAGAAGGTGACTCGGAGAACGAGCGGAGAAAAAATAGAATGGAGAACGAAAAGGAGCGTGGGAGGGGGAGGGAGGGGAGGAGGGAACCAGATGAAAGTGTGCTGCGAAACAGTCGCAGTCGTTGTGCAAGACGAGGCAGCGTCTAAGAAAATGGAATGGAGGTGAAAATAAAGGGTAGAGATCGTCGTGCGAAAAGAAAAAGAATTTACACGAGCTAGCATATACAATACTTGCGAACGAGTTGACTTTGCCAGGAACGTTCGGTCGGTGTTAAACTGGAACAACTGTTTCGTACCGATTCCACTGATCTATGTTATTCGCAGTTCTCGCGAAGGAAATAAGAATTGATTGAATATTAGACGACTATGATATGCGTTCGAAACGTGCCTTTGAGTATTCGTTTTCGACAAAAAGAACGAGGCAATCTTTTATGATTTCCCGCGATGAAAATAAACGTTGAACTACATTGGCGCGCGGCTCGCACGACGATACGTCGCGATATTTCTGCACTCCGCGCGCGTCGTGGCGTTCCTAGCGAGTCGAAACCCAGAATCTCCGGTCAGACCGTCACCAATAAGCAGATTGCGCGAGCTGCACGTAGTTCTCATTAAAATAATGTCTACTTGCTCTACAGTACGCGTAATCGCATTACGAAACGAAACGTAGTCCGTGAAACTGTTTCGCTTAAAATATTCGCTTAAAGATTTTGTAGATCGTCTCGTAGCCGAATGTCCTGTCGTTTCAGCAGCTTGTCACTCGTTTGCGATAAGATGTTCAGTTTTTGTTGGAAAGTAATTTCCCTGGCCTGATTAGCAGGTACTCGAGAGAAAGAAAGGAACGATCGTGGAAAAAAAAATCAGCATTTTCGCAAACGAGAGTTTACAAAGGCCGCGATGTAAAGTAAAAAATTCTCGAATCGCGCTTTCAACCGAGCCAAATTCTCGTTGGTTTTTCTTTCTTCGCGCGTGCCGTGTTTCCACGTTCCACGCGTACCGATGGAAACACACGCTGAAAAAGAAGGGAGAAGAGGTGCCGATCCAGGTTTCGAAAGGGCGAAGAAGCAGGGCGGAGCTGCGCTCGGAAGGGTGCGCGGGCGCGTTTCACGCCGAACCACCATCCGTGGGGTCGGAGGTCGTGTTCAGGTGCGACGAAGACGGAGAAGAGGGGCGCTTAGTCGAGCGAACGTACCCAGAAATGCAAAGTCCAAGTGTCGGTGTGAACCGAGTTGCCAGCCAGCGAGCCTCCAAGTCGACGCACTCGCGGCACTTTCATTCGTATTCCCTTCGTCGATTTTCATTTTCTTGGTGACGCGTCGCGCGCCACGCGTGCTTCTCCTCTCCGTCGCGTCGTCCACCGCGCGACGGCCGCCGCTACGCGATTCGCGCCGATCGAAAGAGTCGTAAAGGCCGCGGGCGATCGATCGAACGGACCGATTCACGGGTCGATCGATTCTCGCGGATACCAAACGGCGCGGCGGTTCGTGAAACAAGTGCTACGTACCCGACATGGAAAGTGTCCTTCTCTCTCGTTGATCGCGCTATCGTTCCGGCGCCATTCGTCGCCACGTGTTTTCGGCAACGTGGTTTCGACGATTTCTCTTATTTTTTTTTTTTTTTTATACGCGTTGCTACCGTCGGAGAAACCTGGACGACGAGATCGAATCTCGACCACCATGATATCGTTACGTAACGCTCGATGTGAAAGTTGAACTTGAGCATGGACCGAGACACAACCAAATTATCAGACAAGAATGTTTATAATCAGTGCACACGTTAGATACTTCGTATCGAACGGCTACAGACTACACGTCAGCAGCAAGAGGCGATAAGCTTCCAGCCGAACAAAGTTGCGAATCGGTGATCTGCATCGTCAGCGAAAGAGACTGCACGCGGTGAACACCTGTTCCTTACCAAGTCACCGTCATTATTGCAAACGATACATCGAGTTTCGAATTTTGAACTCGGCGAAACACCGAACGCAGCATCCGACAAGCTCGTGAACGAGCACCGAGCAGAGTGGCGCGAGATGTTTAAAATGTTGCGCAAGACGCAATCTCGAGGATATCAAAGAAATAATATAACCGTATATTGCTTCTTCGAACCTGCCATAAACATCGATAACGTTAATCAAATACAAACATTACGGACACGTGTTTCGCTTCTGCAAGTCTGCATGGGAGGTCCAGCGTTGCGTCCGTCCAAAACTCCGATCTGCCACTAACGGAACATTATATTGCTACGTATACCGACTACAGTTTCGCCTACTAGGAATCCTTCAGGATGGATCTAGACAGAGAAACTAGAACGAAGAGTTTCATCTTTGTTCGTTCATACGCTAGGCTACAGTAGCTTCGGCTAGACGGAGGTTTCGATAGGAGAGGAGCCCGGGAGCGAAGAAACGAGAGGTTGCGCTCTCGTAGGAAGAGAGGAACGCGGTGGAGAGACAGCGGCTGATCATTGGTGGACAGCAGAGCCGGATTGCTTAGGTGGTGGGGAAGCGAGCAGGTCGACTCCGCAGGTGGGGAAGGCCAGGAGGCAGAAGGTGGAAAAGGCGGAGGTGGAGGCGAAGTAATCGTAGTAGTAGTGGCCCGTAGTAGTAGAGTAACACGAAGCAACACGGTCAGGAGAAAGAGGAGAGAGAAGGGGGTGGAAGAAGCGGTGGTGTAACGGCGGAGGTAGCGGCGGAGCGAAAACCGTGGCACCGAGGGAGAGACGGGAAGAGCAGGGAAAGAGCGAAAGGGTGAGAGGAACACAGGGAGAAAGAGTAAGAGAGAGAGAGAGAGAGAGAGAGAGAGAGCGGGGGAGGCGGAGGAAGAGAGAAAAAGAGATTGGAGGGAGTGTGGAAGGAGAGGGGGAGGAGAGGGAGAGTCGCGAGGGTGGAGGACAAGGTGGTGGAGAAGGAGGAGACGCGGAGGACAGGAGAAGCCTCTGCTGTCGGAGGACAGATCCAACGCACGTCAGGATCCCAGTCGGACGGACTGACGCTGCCGTCGGATCACCGAGGAACCGGGGGACCCGGTGTACCGGAACCCGCGTGACGGAATGGACTCTCTTTGTGCACCCTTCGCAGTGTCCGGCTCGAACCACCACCGAGAATTCCATCGTACTATCATCGATCTGAGTGAACCGAGAGAGAAAGAAAAGGGAGAAGCTTGTGGTAGAGACAAAGTTTTGATCGGTTTAATCGAACGAACTGTTTGTACGGACGGGGAGAAGGAGGTTGTTGGATAGAGTGAAATAATTGACAGGATAAAACGATCGTGCATAAACTCGCATGGCTCGGTGGACTGTCAGCGTTCTTACAATTAGTGTTTTGTTTTTGAATCCATCACCCGCCGTGCAGCGATGAGATCCAAGCCGGTGGCTAGAAGATTGGCACAGGGTAAGTAATCTGTCATCGTGTTTCTCGTCTTCTCGGAGGGTTAACGTACGATGGTAAATATCGTTTGAAAGTGGACTCCGATATAAAGTTGTTATTTGATCGATGGAACGATGCTTGAAATTCTATCGGAATAACACGCACGTGGTAGGCTATATAAAAAAATCTCGGAGCTTCGGGGGTGTAGTAATTGTTATTAAGTAATCGTCATCAACTCCGGATGCGTTCTATAATTGGAAAAGTATTCTTTGCTTTTTAGATTGGATATCGTACGTTCGTAAAAGCGATAGAGCGGGAAGAATTTATTTTGTTTTAGTTCTGAAAATTGTTACGTTAAAACGGCAGACGTTGTTAGTCTTTTTCCGCGGAACTTACTCGACGAGGCTATAAAACTATGCAACGGTAAAAGCCTATATAACACTGATTCTCGGGATTGTCGTATCAAAACGAACTTGTATGTTCGCAACTCGCGATTCCGTGATGTTAACATCGGTAGTTTGACAATTTTTATTTTTACTAAATGGATCGCGTGATCGGCAGAAAATGTTAAACAGCAAAATGTACATCCCCAATTCCTCTTTCGTTGCCTATAATTTGGACCTGTTTGAGCCTGCGCTTCAACCCCGCACAATTTTCTAAATGGTAACCGTGATAAGATATGAACTTGAAATCGTGCCAATAGTTTTTTTCGAATTGACGAGAATTTGAGTTCTGAAACTTTAAAATGCGATTTTCGAAACGAGTGACGATACTTCGACGCTCTTCCTTACTACTTGTAAACATTGAATCGGACAAACAATGAATGTACTATAGTTTTGATAAAAATACGACGTCAACGTGTCATTGTTCGCAATGGTATCGTTCGTGTGGTTAAAACGACACGGGAAAGAGTAGTAGGCGGTCCTCGCGCTGGCGCACTCACAACGTCGATATCATTTCTTCTTTTCCTGTATTGTCTAGTCACTCTGCTCGTCCTCCGCCTCCACCTCCTTGATATCTCCTTTCAAAAGTCCCGCCCATTCTTCCCTGTCACCATGTTCGCAACTCTCTCCATAGTTTGTGAAAATCACGCGAAAAATTGATAGGACTTTTCGTTCTCAATTTTTTCAGAAAAATTACTCAAACGGTAAAAGAACGGCACTCGAAATTGCAACTCGTTGAAAAAAAGTCAACAAGTTCGATGAGTTTCTGTAAAACATGGTCATTGAGTGTGTTCGCGCACGTATTTTTTTAAATCAAGGGTCAACATTTTGAATAGTTTCGAACGGTCAAAGGACATTTGTCCCATAAGAATGCGGATCGATCTTTCTTTGTCCGACGGTTAACAATGCAGCATCGCTTCGTGTACAAAAGATTCGACCGTACAGCGAGCCAATGTTAATTTATTGTTGTATCTTGAATGGCGGCGCGCGGCTAACTTTTTATCGGAGCCCGTGGATGGGACGATAGGTAAATTGATGAAAGACGGTTACGCGATCACTCGATCTCCCTTCCCTTCCTTCTCGGTATCCCTGCGCGATATTTTGACATTGATAGCTCGTTTTAGGGAACAAAGAGCGTAGGTATTCGTGTCCAAAGTCCCTTACGTTGTTCCATATGTTACTTCGTAAGATCATAGCCGAAAGATTATTCAATTTCGTCGATGAGAAGCTTCGCGTAACATTCATATTTCATAATAAAAACCGTATCAACTTGAGGAATCCAGCGACGTCATTGTGGAGAAGTAAGAATTGCCGCTTTGCTTCTGCGGAATGGCTGTCGGGGTGAGCGTTTTGCACGGGTGATGATTTATATCGTGTTCGCGATTTATAATAAAGCTGCCGCTTCCCACGGTCTGCCATGCTCCGACGACGGTAGGCAGTTTCAAGGGATCTAGCAATCTGTAAGACAAAATCCGTTAACGCTTGACTCACGAGTCGACGAAACAATAGACCATCCATCCACGAGCTTACCCTCTGTTTCGCCGAGAACGGACTCGGACGAGACACGAAGGGAAAGAGACGGAAAAAGGGAGGACTCGGTGCCGTACCGGGACAATTGACTTCTCACCGCGTACTTTTCTGCTATAACGAACTATACGAAATGCATCTTCTCGTCTACGGTTGGTCGTAAGGATGGCCAACGACGGCGGAAGTTAGGAGTTTACGTCGAAAGGAAAAGATTTCCCGTTAGTCGTTCGATATTCGATCGCGATGGGCTATCGGTTGCTCCGATCCAACGTTCGTCGAAGCAGAGTTTCTTCTCAAATGCATTGTGCTCGAAGACAGACAGGATATTTTTGAAATCGATAGGAAGCAGAAAGAGAAGAGGGCCATCTCGGGCAAACCGCAGGAATAATCGCGGAATCCACCTACCACCCGTTTCAAAGGCGCATCATCCCATTGAGGGTTGAGTCTAGCCGCGGCACCGGAAGTCGTATCCGAGAGGAGACAAAGCCAACGAAACATACGCACAGAGTGCCGTGGAACGAGGTAGGGAGCGTGGGGGAGAGGTTCTGTTTCATCGGTGCTTTTGTCTCGCATCCTGAGAGAGCACGATTGAATAAAAAGCTTGAATAGATCGGATGATCCTAAGGTAGGTCAGTCCATTCTCGTCTTGCGGGAGACTCCTGCTACCTCCGATCCCACCTCTTCTTCTTCTTCTTCTTCTTCTTCGTCTCCTTCTTCTTCTTCTTCTTGTAGCTCGTACAGCGTGCTTCCAACCCCGGACAGTCCCAATTAAAAACGTCTTCCCTCTCGATTCGGCCGACCTACGTCGAGAATAATAAGGTCGCCCGCTATATCTCGGTACGCTGACGAAAATTTCCTGTCGTTTCTGTTATCGTTCAGCTGCTCCGTCGAGAACGGGAAAGTCTCGCGAGGGATGGATTTAAGGATACTTAAGCATTACGTTTCACCGGTGACACAGTATTCCAATAAATTTCTGTCACGTACCTACGTTTTGCATACAAATACAACATATGCATAATACGTTTGAAAGTCACGCGAACAATTCCAGGCAGTTTGAATTTTTCCTAACGATGCCGGCTTGTCGACTAATGAAATGATCACTTCGTGCGACGGAGGTATCGACCGTTATAAGTTAATTAGTCACGATCGTGCTGGCCAGCGATCGAGCACCGAGCCCTTACGGGACGGTGGTTGGAATCGTCGCGAAAGGGTAGGCGAACGGGTAGGAGAGAGTGATAATGAAATCGTAGGATCCTAATCCGTCGTGACGTCATAGGTTCGGGAAAGTACCGCACGGTTATTGGACGACTGGACGTGATCGATTCGAGCTGTATGAATTAAAATACCAACAATAGCCTCTCGAATAACCGCACGCGGCCATGCAAATCCGATAACAGAAAGCACGAACAATCGTCTCTGCTCCTTCTTCGCTTTTCCTCTTCACCCTTTTCTTCCAGCCTCTGCTCCCTCCCCCTAACAACGCTCGGCAATAATTCCGCAAGTCTTCCTTGACTCTTTTCTTTCCGGCTCTCGCCTCCGCCAATTAACGATAAGGTCGCTGTTTGTCATTTGTTTGCCGTTTCCGGTGGAATGCAAACAGGCCGGGGTGAAACAAACACGGCCAATCAGCCGCGACGGACAAACGCATCGAGAGCGACTAGATCCCTCTGCATCGAGCCACGTTTCCACTAGCGATAATGCCGATAATTGGTCGTTCAAGGTAGAATTGTTTCCCTGTTGAATTTCCTCGTGCCCTACGCTACGGCTAGAACGTTAATCTATAGTGTATAACGTAGCCATCACGATCCGCGTAAATATTATTGATCGACAAATCTGACAATTTTTCGATCGGTTCGCGACCAACAAAATTCGTCCTCCGTGTAGGTGTGTAATTTAGGCTTCAGGGCACCGTATGTTGCCATCCAAAAGCACGATCGAGCGATAAGCGTGCCATTGTTGCCGGAGCTGGCTATTGAACGATTAATCATCTAATTAGGCATCCATCGTGCCGCACCGCCGCTATCAGGATTCCTTTCCATCGCAACGATCGTTTTCCTCGTAAATATCCGTTTCTTACTCATAATCCCGCGCGAAACTTTTGCCAATTCGCCGTGTTTCACGCGTTCTCGTTACCTCGTTCACCATTGGTCGACGTTCAATGAGTAGAAAAATCACGAAGAGTGCGCGAATTCTCGATTGCGAATCGACTGCCGGGCTTCTGCATCGAATCGCGCGGCGGACAGGTACTCGCGCAGCGCCTGAATACGACTGACGTGTCGTACCGGCGAGCTACGCGATTGCCTGAGTACCAGAGCGAGCCAAAGTCAACATTTATTCGCCTCGATATTTCGAACCCGCCTGAAAAGGAGCCGTGTCGAATACACTGTTCTTGCTTCTATCCATGCGTACGAAAACTTTATTCGAAGGGTTTTATTCGATCTCTTATATATATATATATATATATATATTTTTTATCATTATCTCCCTTTTTAGCAATCCTCCTATTTCTCTGTTAGATTCGCGGAAAGTGACGTAAAGGAAGATGGAAGATGTTCCACGACTTTGCGCGTTAGATAATACTTTAGAAGCGTAGAACGTAAGTATCGACGTAATGTGACAAAGAAAAGCTTCTTTGGAGTGGTTATAAGTGAAGTGGTAGTTAGAGCACTGTACGCGACGATGGTACTGATATATAACGACGTCCGCTTAGTCATTTATGTGCCGATGCTTTTTCATTTGCTTGATGCTCGGCGAGTTGCTCGAATATTCTACAAAGGATCGTTACACAATTATTATATAAGAGACGATAATACTGGTGACTGTTATCGGTCGTATTTGCGACGGAGATATTGAAGCTAAAAAATCTTCCTTTATTTCGACGGTTCTCGGTATGGCATTCACACGCGTGAAGAGAACCAAGGCGAAACGAGCGTTTGGCGGAGGCGTACGTACGCGAAGCCAGAAAGAGTCGAATACCGTAACGGATGAGCACGCGTGTTCGTGCATGAACTTTCATACATTAAGAGTCATCCTTCGTCGTCGTTGTCTTTTGCCGTAACGAACGTCCACTCTTCTCGTTTTCGCACGATTTTTTTAACTCTTCGTTGTCACGGCGAATAACGTTGATTTTATCCCGTGTTCGCGTAAAGATCGAATGCATTTTGTGCGTGGAAAGAAAAGTTTTTAGTTGCCCGGCGGCATTTATAACTTTGAAATGCATGCACCAACCGGGAACATGCAACGCGAGAATCACGAAGATAAATCGATAGGACATTAATTAATGTCGAGGACACTTGGCCGAGATGATATGAACGTACATTCAGAAGCGAGTTCACGATTGCTGGAAGGGTGAACTCGGGCCACTTTCTCGAAGTGTTCGCGTGTCTAGCATTGTTTTACGAGACTCATTTCCCGCAACGTCATTCCACTACCACCAGCGCTTTACTCCCGTCAACGTTACCATCACTTTTCGCTGGTCAGTTCACGATCTCGGCTTCCATTGAACTGGGCCAGAATTCCAGGATTATAATCGATCTGACGCCTCCTGTGACTAGTGGAAAAATTAGCAACCGATAGGAGAAATTCTCGCGCCGAAATCGTCCCACCGATCGCGCAAGATTCGTAAGGTACGTAAAAATGCATCAACGGTTCTCTCGATATAAAATGTAAAACATGGGAGTATAATTCGCGGGTACCACGAATGTGGTGTAATTTAGACGTAACATTCTTTTCGCTCGCAGATAACTTTAACAACGTGGGCCCTGGTCTTCCATCAGATAACAGTCTAATGAATCTAGTATTAAAGGGAATCGAATTCTCGATAACGTCAAGCGCCTCCCCCTGTTCCGTAACATAATAACTTCCATTCTCATTTCCTTGGTGTCCAGCGTAAGCGTAAGATTTTCCTGATGACAATCGGCTTTCGACCATGTACTCGGCTCTCGTGCAACGCAAAAGTGTCCCTACCGAGGAGAGAGTACACCGGTCACACGAAGAACCTGCTCGGTGTTAGTTGGACTGAGAAGTAGGTAGTCGATGTAGGAATGACACGACCGGTTATCTCAGTGGCCACGCGATATTGTCATCAGGGGTGGGAGGGGATAAAAGTAGTTAGCGAGAAGGAGGGAGAAAGGGGTGAAAGAAGGAGCAAGATGAAAGAAGGGGAGTGAAAGGTAGTGGCGGAAAAAATGAAGGAGGAAGGACAGGGAGAGGGAGAGAGGACGCGATAAGATCATCTTACCACCCCCTGGCATAAGTCGACAGTGGCCTTTCCCTGCCCTGACCAACCCCCTCCGTGACTCGACGGAGACCATTTCAACGATAGCACACACAACCTCACTCGGGCACCGCGTTATCTCGCACGCGAATTAGCTCTACAGATTTCCTTTTTTTCCTTCTCTCTCCTTCTACCCTTTTCCTTCCTTCCCTTCTCGGTTCTTCTATCTTTCTTCCTCTCGATACTCCCCTCGTTACCTTCCTTACCTACTCCTTCTGCTTTCCGTGTTCTACGCCTCCGTCTTCGTCTGCCTCGCGCTGCCACTTCTAGTCGGCGACGTTGCGACAACGTCGAAGGAGGAAAACCTCTTACACACGACACACGACACATCGCGCACGACCACCACCCCCTACCCTCCAGCACGTCTATCGCATTAGCGCGCTGCCACGTTGTTGCTGCACCACGTTGTACCGCATCGGCTACGAAATGCATGACGTGTGCGTAGGTATGTGAATTTTCATTGGAGCAGGACCGACGCATAATTTTGCATAAACCAGCTTGGATCGTAATGACTGCGAGGCAGGCGATTAAATTACCGCTCGCTCGCGGTTAAAGAGAACCGCTTATCCCCGGTTGTCCTTGTCGAGCCAGGAACACCTCGTGCCCCGATCGCTCTTATTCCACCTGGGAAAAGAAGTGGCCGCGCGGTCGATCGTAGATCTTGTTTAGACAGCTTCGAAAGATTTATCGATAACCGCACGATTTTACGATCATTCCCTGGTCACAGCCGGTACAATAGTTGTGGCTGTATCCCGCTGTTTGTGTATCACGACGCCAGACACTTTGGCTTTTACGATGCTTGAAAGTTTACGCGCGCGAGGATGATGTTACGCAGTTTTTCGAGATCGACAGCCTTTCGCTTTTAAAATCGATACGTTCGTATCCGATTAATAAACGATCCTTTCTCGTGCTCCGTACCAATAGCGTATTTTTTTTCGTATCTTAACGATATCTCCCTCACCGGTTTCTTAGTGCCACTTGAGCCGCGATATAGCACATTCCGCATTATCTCGAGTACGTGGTTTATTGCTCCCGGTGATCTCACGGGAACGAGATGACACGGAAAAACCTCTAAAAGGAAATGCCATGCTCGCTCGCTCGAAAATTCTTCTCGCCTCTTTTTCTGCCAATTCACGCGTCTCCCCTCGCTTTCGCCCATCTTCTAACCACCCAGAGGAGTATACCTCGCAATATTTAAACCAGTGTATAGTGACAGAGGAAAGAATAAACACGTATACCGAGAAACATGTTGCCATTTCAAGGCACGTACGACTGTTGCGTCTATTTTGTCCTCCCAGTGGTACGTGCACGAGGCTAATGCTCCTCTGGCAAGGTGGATACGTATGCGCAGTGGAATTCAATTTGGTATCAGTACGGGCTTCGTTCAGAATTTCCTTCCAAACGAAATACATATTTATTTGAACGAGAAGCGTCTAGGTGTATGGTTACAACGCGCAGTGTCCAAAAACTGCCGTTTAACCGAGAGAAGGTCGCAATTTTCATCATTTCCCGTTGGACAATCTTTTATCAAAAGATCTCACGACGTCTAGAAATCGATCGTTATCGTTTTGTTAAACACGTTCGCGCGGAAGATCAGTTTCTCGCGAACAAGAACGTTGCCCCTGAGAAAGAGTCCACCTTATCGAGTAACTTATACAAAAGGGAGTTCATTATCTTCTCGGTGGACTTGGAGATGTCTTTCGGCTTCGAATGTCTTTCTACGCCACGCTTCTATTCTTCCTTGAATGGTGGTCTCCTTATCTTTACGAGAGATTCGCGGACCGCTCTTTCAATTGAATTCCTCTCTGGGAATCGTGATCACCCGCCTCTCGCAGTTTCGCACACGGACTTTGTGCGTGTTCACACACATCTTCGCGAGACCCAACACACCGACAGACCGTGTATTTTCGCACAAACTCGTTTCAACCCTTGAACGTACGTGTGCTCGTTTGAAACCGTGGGTGTATGTGTACCTGTACGACGAAATACGTCAATGCCAGTACATGGAAGTTTATTTATGTACACCAGGTCGCTCGTGCATGGTATTAGTACGCGTCACAAGTATTTACCTACACGCGTGCTTCTGGATTCTTGCGTGGGCACACAATTACGTAAGTCCATCCATGTATACATGGTTCTCTCGTTTGTTCTCCGCTTGGGAACGGGCACTACGAGACAAAAACTCGCAGTTCGCAAGAGACAGACGAGGGTAGGAGGGAAGAAAGAACAAGGAAGGAAAGGACACAGAGAAGAAGAGCGAGGATCAGCTTGTGGCGCGAATCAGGTTTAGGACTGTGTCAAATGACGCTCTTGCCAGGACACAACGATGGTCTCGAAAATCCTCGTACCAACACCTCTTTCTTTCTTTGTTTTTTTTTTCTTGCCACTTGTTCGCGATGGTACGTTACGAAGGATTCGTGGAGGTCGTAGGTCGCGTGGGAATGAAGAAAGCACCGTGAGCCGAAGCTCCATCGCCAGATTACACGGCCCTATATGCTTCACTTTCTTTCTCTTAATTTTTACGTCTTCAAACAGATTTTACACTGTGTTTGGACGATAGCGAAATACAAGGAGCGGCGGGAGCGAGCTTCGACGATCGTAGGTCGTTGATTTCTTTAGGTTCGCAACGCCGAGGAATGGAAGACAAGCTTGTCAAGATTTTTCGTAATATCTTTCTCTATAGCGTAGAGCGAGGTAAATTAATGTAGGGTGGAAACCAAGAAAAAAATATGTGACTCGAAAGGGACACACACGTGTGGACGTCCACATAGGACACATGTAGAACATTACGTAATCGTAAACCCCGAAGGATGTGGGCGGGATCTTCTTGTAGAAGCAAGTAGCCGCGTCTCGCGCGTGTTCAACCGATCAGCCGGACAGAACCTAACTAATCGAGCGGGACATCCGAGCAGATGTTTACCATCTTCCACGGACAACTGTCCGGTCGATGTTTTTTGATTTTATCTGAGCATCGTTAACTGCTTCCTGAAAGTGAAACGAAGTTGGATATTCCACGAATCCTCGTCGTATTGAAAAATGAACGTGCGAGGAACGTCCACCTCTCACGTATGTTTGCTCGGCGTGACAAATGTATTAATTTGCCCGAAGAATAATGGTCGTCATTTGAACGTCTTCTTTTGATACAGTCATTCATCAGGCGAACATAGTTTCATATTATGTCACACGACACTGTCGACTGTCAAGCGTTGAATGTAGGTGAATGGCGCGAAGCGGGCGGACATGTGTGAAATTAGCTTAATCTTTCAGCTCGGATGACAATGGTGATACAAACGTGGTCCGTGTACGACACGTATCGTCCCGTATACAGGGTGACAAATCTCCCCCCATAGACATCTCTCTCCCGGCGCTGTCTCCACCCCGTGTAAATACATTAGAGGATGATCCTTCCATTGGCGTGGACCACTTTGGACATGTTCTCGTTCGTTGATTGTATTTAAGGTTACTTGGCCGAATCAACTTATATTTCGCGAATATAGCGAATCTAACGGTAACTTGGTATAGATCGATGAAACATCATCGAAATATTTTGCGTTCAATTGTGATAAAATCGGAGTCGAAGCGATCGTAAACGTTAATGGACAGGCTCGTGTCGCGTTATCGCTTAGGAGAGGACAAAACGGAGTTAATAAATTTTTACGATCGTGATTCTACGCCGTTGACAAACAGATATCGGTGGGGCCGTAATTTAACAATGAGCCAGCTGGCGCGTGCTACGGGGGAAAGGTTGCGACCCCTAATGTAGTTATATAGTGTACTTTGCTGCACGCAGACACACGCGTCCGGGCACGCATACACGCGCGGAATCTCACGCGGTGCGAGCGACAATAAGCAGGGATGCCTCAGCCCCTTTGTCACGGTGGTTCTCGCGTCAATGCGCATTCGATCTTTCGCCCGTTTTATCATCCCTCTGTCTCGCCTTCTCTTCTTGGCTTCCCCATTTTACGTCGCAAAACGGCAACACCACGAGTCACCTCTTCATCCGGCTAATTGAGTTGTTCGCGTTTTTCAGGGGGCGAGGAATATGCCACGGACGTATCTGTAATAAAAATCACGACCTGTAATTCGCGGCTTGCGTTGCACAGTATTATAGAGGAAAGCAGTATTTAAAAAGTAAAGAACCAATTGGTGGCAAATCGATATAAACTTGGAGGGCTTCAACCGTGAACATTTTAGACGATGATATTTTATAACAGTCATATAACGGTCACTGTTCTCCTTGTGTGTATTTCCTGTATATATAACTAATATATCGTCGACTCTTTTAACAGTGTATTATTCTTCTTGCAATTTTGCAACAAATCTAGGTTCAAAGTGACAAAAATTATCCAACTGTATAGAAAGAAAGGAAGAAAAAACGATATACATTTTTCTCTATTGTTGAGCAGTGTGGCTGACGAACGAAGCTCGTCTGGTTCGTGTCATATTTTCCTCTTATCCCACGAGATATCTCCGTGATTTATTCTCCTGTAAAGACCCAAGTCTTATTCTCCACAGCCCATTCGACACGTATGAATAATTGGGTCGCGGAATAATTCCATCCGATCCCACCCCGTCCAGCGCATTATGTTCTATTCGTTGGATCCCCACCAGATTCTCTGACAACCCGCCCCCGAGCGTTATGATTAAGTAATAAAACATTTAGGCCCTTCTCCCGCGACCCCAAACTGAAAAACATCCCTCGATGTTGCTTATACATCTCCATACGACCGGTCGACGTGTGACTTGGCGCGTATGCGCGCACGCGAGTACTCACACAAGTATATTTGCGAATATATACGTATACGGACGGGAAAGGGCGTGACGACAGATGCAACGGAACATATCTACCCTCCGTTGGGCGTTTCAGATTCTCTGCTGATTTTTTCTCTTCTTTCTCCTTCTCGTCGTCCTTCGTTCACGATCGTAGATAGCGTCGTTGCGCCGAGCATTTTCAGACTTAGATCCCGATCGTAATTTACGGTTAGACCATGCCAATCTAAGCTGCCTCCATTGTTGGCTGTGAGCCATTGTTTATGAGAAACATGCGCTTCCGGAATAGCGGTAAATGCCTCTCGATACCGGGAATCGGGAAAGATCGCATAAATTGTTTTGCAGAAAGTCGACGAACTAATTCCGCTTGAAAGTCGATACGATTGGTTACGCTGTTATCAGTGCTGCGTGAGTTGCACAACTCTTTTCGATGGGAGAGTACGTGAGAAATCGTGCGACGAAATTGGATATCCTTGGGGCAGTGGAATTTTTCCGAAAAGCATCTCGGAAATTTTTCCAATTCGATCGTTCCAACATTATTTTGTCAGGCAAGCGTTATTGGCTGAAGCGACGCGAGCAACTCTCTGTTGCGTGTACCGGGCCAATGGCACGAGCAACCGGATGCTCGTGCTTCCACCCTTGATTTATCGGTCCTTCGAAGCTCGCGGATTGCCCGTAATTCCAGTTATTTCGTCCTAATCCGAAAGTTCGTTCCTGTCCAGTTACCGAGATTCCGCCCACCCTTCGAACTTCGAAGCGCGATTTCTTTCCCCATGTCTTCTGCTGCCTCGAGCAAACTCGTTTCACCCCGTTCGCGTTTATATCTACCTTCGCTTCACCCTTAAATTCTACTTTCCGCCGAAATTGTGCCGACTATTTACGAGCTATCTCATCGAAATGCTCGTCGACGGAAATTGAAACGTTGATGAGCTACCGGGCTCTGGAATTTGAAGCTCGTTTCAGGAAACGAGTCGACTTTAATTGCGTTCGACACTATCGACGGTCGACGAAGGATGAAAAATTGTGCCGCGATGATAGTAGTTACGTACGTTGCGCACGATAATTATCAACGTACGTTTCATCTACTTTTTGAAAAATCCGTTTTTCCTCGTAATTCGTTTCTTCTATTTTACCAATCAACAGAGATCGTAAAACGACAAAATAGAGGGATCGTGCGTTAGAACATTTTTTTCTTTGTTTAAATAGATTTCTTCTCAAATCGGTCGCAATATACCGACCGTTATTTCTCACCGGAACCCCAGGATATCCAGTTTCTTCGTTGAGGAAGACTTCTTCGGGTCCCCTGCTGATGTCTCGTAGGCGGATCCCCCTTCTTTAGGGTACACGCGACTAGTTACGATAACCTGAAAGATCGAATACAATGGCGTATGGTTACCAACATCTGACCTCGCTCACAATGTCGTTATTAGAATATGAATGCGGCTAAAACTCGCGTGTCTTAACGGCACGCGACGCATTTCACTGCAATTCGACTTTCGAAATCCCCAAGATTTTGCATCCGTCGTCGAATTATTTTGGCGAGTCGAATATTTGTAGGAACGGAAGATAAGAGAATATCGTTAAACGCTCAACGAACAAACTCGAATGGCGTCTTTTATCGTCTCCTTTGTAAACGTTTCTCGCCTTTAGGCCTCCAGAGACGAGAGCTGGAGATTTTCGTCGCGTACTAAGGAAATTGTCACCAGTCCTTGGACGATGGCTGACCGTGCGAAAAACAAACACGCCGGAAGTTTTCCCGGCGCACGAAAGAAAATGCAATCAGCAAAACGGCAGATAGTGGCGTGATCGGTGTGGCGCCGTGCCGTCACTTCCGGCGCGGACGATAGGCTGACGCATAATTTCCGGTCCGAGGCTCGAGGATCCATCGATCAAACACTTTGGAACTCGAAGAAGCTACAAAGTTCCTGCAGAGATATCCGAACGTTCTCTGTGTCCTGCTTGTTCTCGTTAACGCGATCGATCCGTATAACGGTGCTTCACGAAAAACGACCCCTTCGAAACGAGACGATGGAAAAGAGAGGAGAAGCAAGGCGCGTACATCGAAATGTACATCGGAAACTTCTCCTTCTTTTCTGCTTCCTAAACGTCCCTTTATCTTGTTTACCATTTTCCAAGAGCATTGCCGATCGCGAGGTTAATAAAACCGATCGTTTCGGTTTCCCTTTTACGAACGAGTATTTTATTGGTCGATGTTATTGACTTAGGATCTGATATATAGCCGCGTCAAGAAAGGAGGCTCTTTTTTCGGCGACGAAGAAAAAAATATACGTTTGCCTGACTTATCACCGTCTCGTGGAGATGTCGCGCTCCTTTCGGCGACTCGTAGCCCACTTTTCGGAGCTGCGCGACCCGAAGGCGGTAATTATTTGGAACCCTTTGATGGACGTCCTCTCGGACTACGTTCGTCTCTGCAGTCTCAGGTTGCTCCATAAAGAACTCGGACATTCATTGGCCCCCCGAGCTACTGTGTCACCGAAGAGTCGAGCCACCACGACCTCTCAAATTCGAAGCTTCGTTTCACGCCTGCCTGCCGCACAACTGCGCGGCAAGCATCACCAGGAGTCCTGCGAGTCCTTCGCATAAATCATCGAGCGATACTACGGCCATGAACGTGACTCAATCGCCAGACAGTTGCGTTCGCCACGATACTTGGCGTTTGCTCCAAAATATTTTCCACTGCATCGTCGGTGGCGACGACTAAATTTTCCTATCCGGAGGAAGACGGAAGTCTGTATCTGAGTACGGCGAGATCTTTCGTGCTACGATTACGCATTAGCTCTGCTATAAACGTTTAAAGTGTAAACCACTTCCATCGAATCGATCAGGTTCGCGACGTGCGATTACCGCAGTAAGAAAAGGAAACCATTCGAATGAAACGGAGTTGGAGAAAGAAGAGAACTCGACGAAATTGCACTCGACGAGTAACAGGAAGCCACACGATATCTCCAGACAATGCGCGTCATCGGGGGAGTAATCAGGAAACCGGACCGATGTCCACCAAGATCCCGGATGTCATCGACTGTGGCCTCTTCAATTTTATCTGGCGCAGTGCATACAAGGGCCACGAGTATCTCCGAAGGCTTCTCGGAGTACAAGCCGGTGCTTCTTTATCTCGTTGAGTTGTTTAGGCTGCTGGAGCCCTCGTGACACATTCAAGAACATCATACGAGGAATCCGACTATCCCACGCTGCACAGGTGGTCCAAGGATTAGAGGTTCTCTTTGGAGCGATTCATTTAACTACGAACCGGCCTGGATTATCATTCGACCGTGTTTGCTTTAACCTTTTCAAAATACGAACACTTCCTCTGACTATACCGTACTCTAATACCAGACACGATTACATTGTTATGACTGCTTTACTCTCGCGGCAGGTGACATTCGATTGTTGGACCTTGATCAACAAACTCTCTCGATATCATCTGTTTTCGCGGCTTGCAACTTTGTGTTTCGAGTATCGATACAATTTCGTATGAAAAGTATCGGTTAACTGCGCATCAACGAACGATATCTCCGATTCTGATTCAGAGATCGAGCGTCGATAATTTTTCGATCGTGCGACAAACTACATTGTGGACGAGTCTAATAAGCACTGCGAGCTACTGACACGTTCGCCTCGCTATCATATCTCGCTCATTAGTTGCCATTACCATACGTTCTCGGTGTCATAGCAACTTGCGGTTACGACCACGTCACCGCGATACGATTTATCTTCCGGGTCCAGATTCTTCTCCGGTAAACTTTATCGCGACCGTCGCAACTTGTTAAATATCTCTCGGACCGCTATACCGCTTCGAATAAATTTTATTTCGAATTTCTCGTTTCGCGTCGACGATGGAATTCTTCGCGCGCGATAGAGAAATGCTATAACAGCGGCAAATCAGTCGTTACACGAGAATTCTTTTTTCGGCTAATCTATGACACACGCGTGAATGACGCAACACGACAGGTGTTATCAATCATCCAGCTAAGCGTCATTCGATGAATTTTCGAGCGAACAGCGGATGGAGTACTTATGTCACCTTCGTCGTGTGTTGTTCCGACATGATAATGACAAAGGGTGGCCGAACAGATAGAATCAGATAACGCGAACGTGTCGTCACCTCCATTCGATTTCCAGCGAAAACATTTTCGGCCGATTCCTCAGTGAATACTTGCGCGCTATGCATGCCGTTGCTGTATCTTTCGTACCGGACACACCTGATTCTAAGCGTGCCTCTAACTCCGACGAAGTGTCTAAACTTCAAGTACGAACCTTTCAACTTTTACCTGTCCGGTGATCGTCGTCTTTCAACATGATATTCGAGGGCATTCGTAAGTAGCGATCTTTCGATAAATGTCCACCGCTTTATTTATACTATTGTTTATTCGTATTTCGAGAATGATTTTGCAACGATCCTCCAGCTTAATCGCGATCCCTATTCCGCGTTCGAAAGCGTGATTTCCGCCGTTAGAGTGTAGAACAGAAAGAAGGAAAAAGAGGGTTAGGGTTAGGGTTACGAAAGAAGAGAAAGAGGAGAAGAAGGAAAGCGAGGAGTGGAGAGACACAGAGAGTGGAAGAGATAGAAAGAAGCAGAGCTATAATTTGTGTCGTTTCTTGTTCGGCGAACTTTACCAAGTGGCCATTTGCCTTATCGACTCTCACCCTCTGTCGTTCCTCCTTCTCGCCTTGCTCGCCTTTTTTCACTCTCTGCCTTCTAGTTGGCTCGAGTCGTCCTTGCCAGGAAGAGAAAAGGCCGCGGCACGCAATCTGTGAAAGCTACTCGCATGCTTTCACTGCGTTTCGACGTTGAAAGAAAAAAAAAAAAAAAGTCCTCCATGGGCATCTTGATAATAGGAGGAAGAATTATGCCGATAATCGCCGCACTAGATGATCGCCGATTAGGTCTCCGCACGATGCCCTACATTCTTTTCAGCCGTCTATTCGACGGTCTGCTTTCGACTTAATTCGTCGCGTCGCATTCCACAACCCCTTTCAACACGATTGTGAAACTTTTATTCCAGTCGGTACGTCTGTTTCGGCTCACTCGTGTTCGCGTAGTAAAAACGTCGCAGAAACAGCCGTGGAAAGTAATTAATTTTCCGAAGGGATAACGAACGTTTCTCCGTTCTATGTAGTAACTCGATTGTTGGTCGCGCGAGTTATCGAACGACGCTCCGATTGGTGAAAGTTGTCAAATTCCGCGGCAGTCGATATGAGTATACATTTTGGCGCAGTCAACGTTGTTAAAATAAATCCCGATAGATCGTTTCATTGATACGGAATCGGGGATATGGAAAATCAGGTGTCTTTCGATTTTTCATATACATGTAATAATCTTCGACTGTCTGCGTTATCCGCCGCATCGAACGTTTATTTCGGATTTGTCAAGACATATCCCGATCGCGCAGATAGAACCACCCATCTATATCGGATACGATAAGATTAGCCAACTCGTGATCGATTTAGAAACTAACGAACCGAGTTTGCTAATTACGTGAACGCTGATTCTTGTAAAATTTTTCAAACAGCATTTCACAAACAAACGCTCGTATTTGTACGATAACCGCAATCCGAGCAAATAAAAACGATGAGATACGGAATTTCCGTGTTACACCAAGGTAGCAGAAATTACGCGGACCAGAGGCTTGCATTTTCATTTTTATTGTCACGGTTGCTCGTTGCCGCGGATAATCGCGCAATAATAGACGAACGAATTCTACGATCGTTCGCGATCGTTTCTTTCACGCTATCCGAGAATCGTAAAATTTACCAACTAATTGAGAATAATAATAAATAATAAATAATAATAAATTGATAAATATGATAATATATATATATATATATATATATATATATATATATATATATACGAAACGTGAAATGTCCGAACGACGCGGTTACGACCACCGCCATCTTCGGCTCGAGACGAACGAATGAATAAAACCTTAAAGGCGTTCGAGATGTCGTAGGGGTTGATGTCGGTCGCGGGGCTGTCGGGGGAGAAAAATGAGTGAAATCCATTAGAGGGGAGATTCCATAGCTGTGACCTGTGTCGATCGACGCTCACAGCCGTGGCGGCGTGCGCGAGTGCGACATCGTCCCGTGTCTGCACACGCATACGTATGAATTGTAAGTCGATGGAAACTCGTATGTACTGTTGACGCATGGGAGTTTGTCACCGCGGCGTAGTTTCGTGTCCCAACTGCAGCGTCACGTGCATCGCTAATGCGTTTTTCGACTTCTACCCATCGAGAATCGAGAGAAACGAACGACTCCGGTTACGTGAATCGAAAACGGAACGACTCGTATTTGCCGAGGAAGAAACGAGAGCACGATGGGTGGGCGGTGTTTTGTATAGGCTCGCGCACAGCTTTATCTATGTTTGTTTAAGGAGAAAGAAGCTCGTAAAGAGTTGGAGTTTGCGCGCGCGCCAGCCAGCTCTAGCGCAAGGGCCATCCGTAGAAAGCATTTTGATGGAAATGATCGTAAAAATGACTGCTTTTCAATTGTCCGATAATAGGTACGAGTGGATGGTTTACACTAAAAGCGTCGAGTATACAAACGTACGTGATAAAGTTTGAAACGTGACAGATTCGAACGGTGTCGTTCGAAACTTTGTTTATCGTAAAAGTCGCTTCGGGGAAAATTAGTGGCCTTCGACGAGTGAGAACCGATAATCGTTAATTATTTATCCAAAAGAGGATTTTCTTCGACGAATTTCCCGTGAAATTTACAAACCGTGGCGTTTTTCTGCTCGGTGATATAGACGCTTGGCCGCGTAGTAGACGCGTATCGCTGCTGTCCCTGAGAATCTCAGACACGAAACGAAATCGTAAACGGAGCATATGCGTCCATTGGTGACAGAACAATCGGCAACGATTACACCCGTCGTAAAGACAATTGATCGCCGTGGTCCAGTCGGCTCGTTGCACTTGCAACAGGCATCGTGTACAAGTACACTCGGAACGGTACGAATATTATTATTCGTGGCCGCGTGTTCGGCCAATCGAATCATTGTCTCTGGTCTGGCTACGTAATAATTCCGTTCCTGCTTCTCTCTGTCTCTCTGTTTGGACATGTGGTGCCTGTTTCTAACGAGATGATATGGTCGATCAGGACTTCCTGAACCACCATGATCCCTTTCCTCCCCCAACAGCGCTACTCGAGCCTCTCGCAGCTTTTCTTTTTTTCAAAGGGCCGATCGTCGAGTCGTTTTGTTCCGGTAATGCGACGATTGTTGGCGCGAGCCTTGAAACAAAAACGCGGCCGAGCCATCTGTCGAGCTCGACGAGTGCGTGTGCGTGAGTGAGAGGGAGGGACGGAGGGAGGTAGTTGGATAGGGCGAACGAGAGAAAGAGACGAAATGAGCGAAAAACACCGACGGGAGGAAAGAGAATGGAAGAAAAGAGCATCCGCAAATGCGACCGAGGGATTGTTTTCTAGTGGCTCGTCGTTTAACCCCTCCAATCTTCTCCTCGCGACGAGAAGCTGGCCCCCGTCTCGACAGGGTTGTCGATAATATTCTTTAACTCTGTCGGTCCTCATTCCGTGTCTCCGGGAATACGCGTCGCTGCTTTTTCATCCGATTTTTTTAGATACGTCGAAACACGTCGTTTTAAAGTCTACATCGTACATTGATTTCGTTGAAATTCAACGACCTTGCTTTTGCCGGGAAATCTCGAGATTCCTTAGCAGAAGTCGCGATCTAAATTTCTGTGATCTAAATCGTGCTAGTCGGCGCGGGCCAAAATTTACGAGACACCCAGTAGGTGGTCGATCCGTAGCCAACACGCACCCCGCATAACGCGTAAATGCGGCGTGGTAGCAGGGCCGTGGATTCTAGCAATTACACACCCTCAAGTGCCCTTAGAGACGGGTCCCCATTAGGATGAGAGCCGAGGGATGTTTTAACGCGACGTGGCTCGATTTTCGAAATCGCGAGTAATACCGATCGTCGCGGCTGCGCCGTTACTCTCCTCCTTCTCGATACTTCACGTCGGTCTTTCACGAGTTTCGTCTAAACGCGTTCCAGATTGCAATTAACATTTAGCACGGCGAACGAATTAACGCGGCTGTAAATAATCGCTCGCCGACGTCTCTTCGCATTCGCGAGATACAAAGTTCGTTGAAACTCTGTAATGCGGAATACGAAGCAATTGGGTAAAGTCGAAAATGTAGCAAAAAGCAGACATCCGTTTATATCGTGTTGTCTTAGTCTGGCGTCGAACAAAAACGAGAAACCCTCTCTGAGTGCTTCGCTATGTAAGCCATTTCGCTGAGCAGTGGGTATCGGACATTGGCATCGTTATATCCAGGTACACGTTCGCGATATTCCATCTCTCTCTCTCTCTCTCTCTCTCTCTCTCTCTCTCTAATATGTGTGTGTGTGTGGATATATATATATATATATATATATATATATGTATGTATGTATATATAGATACACACATACAGATATTACACGGGCACAGGCATGGTTGGAAACGATTAATCGTCCACGTCGAGACGTCATTGCCATCTTTGGTCGCTTAATCGGAAGTCTCCTTGAGTCTCGGGGGAGTACGTGGCGTCGACGTAATCGAACTTCGGTATCGCCGCTCTCTGACCAACAGTCAAAACTTTGGCCGTTGAAAAGAAAGTTCCGAGGGAGCCGAGGAAAGTCCGACGAAACTCCGAGACCACCGTCGACTTCGTTGCTCGCCGCTTCAATTTCTGAGAGAGCTCTGTGGCTTCGTCCACGTTCCCGAACGATGAATGTTAATGATCGCGGGACATTCGGAGGAGTAGAAGGGATTGAAAGTTACGTACCCTGTGGGAGATCTCGAGTTCTCCTGTCAAAGACGTTCCGAGGAGCCGTATCGCGATTTCGCGTGCTATTCGGCCGTTCGCTATATCGAACGAATCCATCGCCGGGTGTCGTGGGTTCGATGAAAAAGTGATCCGTGTCAATCGACGCTACCGTGCATGCGCGAAAAGCGTCAATAGGTATTCGCGCGGTGCCCATGACACAATAATCAATTTTTTAACGCCTGTGCCACTATGCTGATCGGCCATGGTCGACAAGAGTCATCTGAATGACAGAGCTTGATCAAAGGGCCAAGCCAGGCGTTTGATGTCTGACGCACGCAGTACCATTTCAAACCGTCCACCACTGACTGAATTCAAATTCACGATCGAAGTTGAATTTCCATAGGACAGCGTCTGGCTGCCGGATAAGCTTTAACAAGTATTTTCCACTGGCTTGTTACGGATACTGTTTTTCGATGCACAACGTCAATGTCGCAAATTATTCAACGGCTATTCGTTTGGTCGAAAACTAGTCACAGGCCTTCCACGCGCGGCAGCAGCAGGGGCACGCGAGGAATATTTTTAATAAAAGTTATCGCGGCTTGGAGACGTTCGTAGCATCCCGGGAGTCGCGCAACCCCTAGGCTGGCAACGCCTTCGAATTCGTATTTGATGAGCGTTCGTTTCGAGTCGGCGACGAAATTGAATCTCCTCGCGCTTCCGGCACCTGGCTGGCGAATTTTTTATTCGCGCCAGTTCGATTCGCATCAGTTATTTATCGACTCGATTGTTCTTCCTTCGGTGGAGCATCGAGCGCCGACGCGATCAAAATCGAATTAGAAGGACGGAAGGAAGAGCTCGTTCCTTCCCCGGTGAACAATTACGGATGAGTTATAGATTCCCCGTTATTGGCTACGAATCATCGAGAGAGAAAACGATTTCTCACGCCTCGAACCAAATTGCTGGCGATTGTGCCGCGACTTTTATAATCGACGTTTCTCGGGGAGGTTGGCGACGGGTTAACCGCAGACAATACTTGACGAGTAGCTGTTACGAGAAGCACGAATCTCGAGAATGAAAGAAAGAACGGAGAGGAACCCCCTCGTCGATTTTTTGCCTTTTCCGCTTTTTGTGCTTGACGAAAATCTGAAAAGGGTGACTTGACTTTTCGACCCTGGTGTCGAGTATCCTATACTGTTTTCGCAAGAGTTATAGTTCGTAGGTACGTAAAGTCTACGCAACAGTGAAGCGTAAAGGTTCGTTCTATTACCACTGTTCTAAAAAAAGAACGGTTTCCATCAAAAAGTTGCTTCGAGTCTGATTAAAAAGTACATCTCGCTGAAAATCCACAAGTTTTCAAATAGTCAAACTTTCGAACGTCAACGTGTCTTTATAAAGGTTCAATTACATTTCGATGCGTGTCACCGCGGGGCTTGCTTCACCCTCGGTCGTCAAACTTCACGGTTCTCACCATCCCCTCGCGTGGTTCGGCTCTATAAAAAATTTTCGTAGGACAAAACGAGTGCAGGTTAACCGAAGGCGCGATCTCGCGAGGCTGGAAAACATCTTAGTCGTTCGGCGCCCTTTCATCGGTGCCCCCCGGACGATACCAAAGGGTGCGTCGCGACGAGTTTTCCCGAGAAACTCACGCAGCCGACTGTCCATCGATTGCTCTTCCACAATTGCGGATATTTCGATGGAAAGATGCCTTTAGATCGAAGATATTCGATTCCCAGATGGCTGAATACCCCCTCTTTTAGATTCCCTTACCCCCGTTTTATTTCTCTTGTCCCGATACCGTACAGCTCTGCGCGCGTTTCGTCGTCTCTCTTTATCCGTCTCTCTCGCTCGCTCCTTTTTCTCTTTTCTCTGAATAGAATCACGGGGCTATTCTTCCAGGCACCGTGAATAGAGCCGGAGGTAGTCTATTCGCACGTGATGGAACGACGACTGCCAGCAGATATCTCGGCTCTTATCTGCTAGATTGCGAATGCGACTGTCGGATATTGCCGATCGGCCGGATAACGAAATTATCGATCGGCCTCGAACGCTTCTTCATATTCTCGTAGAAAAGAATGGACGAGCCGAAAATCCTCCGTCCGTTGACAATTTACGATTACGATTGCGTTGTTTTTCTGTCGCGTTATCACCGAGAGGGAGAAAGAAGGTAATCGCCTTAACGCTTCCATGGATTATAAGCTCGTTCGTTATCGCTGACGCTTGATGCGACGCGAACTAAATTCTTCGTAAATTGCGGCAGATCCCAGATACATTTGTTTTCGGCTAACGATTCAATAACAATGATGCCCGATAAACAATGGTAGTCACGGTAAACACCGATAAGAATCAAACGAAAGTTGTGATTGCCAGGAGCACGTATTTACGATTGTCCTCTCTCTCACCCCCCTCTCTCTTTCTCTCTCTCTCTCTTTCTCTCTCTCTCTCGAGAATAGAGGGGAAGAGGATCCTGAAGCGCGTTCGTGAAGCGGCGTGGCCCATGCTTGGCTTTCTCGTATTTCCATTCGGCAGCACGGTTTCTGTAAACGAGGGTGTAAACGGCCAGATCGTATCTATCTCGAGGAGAGTGGCCACCCTCTGTAAGTCGTGCCGTTTTTCTCTTTCTGTCCGTGGAAAAGGCAAGCCACTGGGCCGCTGGTGGCCGAGGATTTAAACTTTTAAATCCACTTTATCTCGTACGGCACGATTCTACGGCTGAAAACGGCCCGACGTAAGAGATGCGTGAATGCGGCAACGATCACGAAAGGGACGGTCAGTTGGCATTGTTGGCCTTGTTTACGAGCCAGGCGTGAGATTCAAGCGCGGAGATTCGATTCTTTCGACGATTTATCGGCATCGAAGAGCTCTCGCGGATAGGCATGCGAAAATTGAATCGGACTCTAATCTATTCGGCTTCGACATAGATCGGCCGTGTCACGATAAGTTTTTAAGCTTCGTTACCTTCCACGGCTTATCATATCGGCGTAACGATCGCGATCGCGGTAACCGATGATTTTATTCGGGCAACTTGTCAAACGTTGATCGCCACATGGCGTATCTTACTTCAAAGAATGCTAGGTCTCATTATCTTTAACACGTATACTCGAACGTGAAAGATACTAAACGCTTAAGATACCGAAATTGATGCACGAAGATTGGAACAAGAAGTGGAGAGGAGGAACATCTATTTTTCCTTAATTACGATGTTGCGAAACATAGATTATGATGTTGGCTCGCGCTCAAAAACATCTGTTCCCCTTCCTTCGGACGAGTTTTACCCTTGCGCAGCTTGCTCCCGTTAAGGGCTGATATCCGCAGGGGTTTTGCCCTTCGATCTTCTCCTCTCTAAGCGAGAAGAGCTCGTCGAGAATTCGTTGAGGACGTGTGCCTCGTTTAAACAGCCCGAAGCTCGAACGATGCGAATCTAATTAGAATCTAATCGTTCCGATTACCATTCCGTTCGCCCCGAGCTGCAATCGGCTGTGCTTTTGTATTTGACGATCCGATGGTTGTTGTAACGTCGCGATGCTAATATTCGGCGTATTGCGCGATACTTTCTCGGAAGAAGGCAGGAAATTGCGAACGTCTTTGCTGGCCTTTCTATGAGAAACTCGGGCTGTACGATCGGCAAAACGGTGGACGCAGGGAAATCAAGGGGTAGCGAGTCAAGAGGTAGACCGAGCGCGGTAACCGTGTATACAAAATTAATATCGGACACGAGATAAAATTAATTTAACGGCGGGTTGCGCCTATGAGCCGCCCGGAGGCTGTATACCAAAGTCCGGATCACAATGGCGAAATGGTCGGGCTGGTGGGCACTGCAAACTTTAGCTACCACCACCGTCCTCTCCTACTATCGTCGTCGCCACACCATCGTCGACGGGAAAGCCATGCTCGTACCAAAACATAATTAGCCTGCATTGTTAATGCATCAATATTTGCACGCTGTCCTACCTTCCCGTCCCTGTACGCGCTACGCGTTTTCCAATAAGCTTGCACTTTGTTGCGTCGATATTACTCGAATATCGCTGTTGATTCCCGCTATTGCTTTCTCTCCTGTCTCTTTCTCCCTGTTTCCCACCGCCTGTCGATTGTACGGAATATACTGTGTCCACCCCTCTCCGCGTTGCGCGGTTCACGCTTTACGACGTACGGCTACCCGTTCGACTCCGGCTCGTTGTTCGACCTCATGATGTAAACTTGATGCACAAACCTTCCTAAATTAATCGCAGTTCACCGACGAATGGTGCACGCCCAACGTTTAATTCGCCACTGAATTTTGCCCAGGCCGGAACGTTATTTGTCGATAACAATCGCGCGCCCGTAGCGATATAATTTCGTTACTTTTGCGCGAAATTATATCGGTACAATGCACTCAGCCACGGGATCCTGGCCTTTATAAAATTCTAAATACGTAATCGTCGTCGAACGCGTAACGGCAAACTACGATCCGGTTCTTTCGTTTGCGATCGTTCTTTCGTTGGTCGCGTTAAAAAAGCAGGCAGAGTTCCGTTTAAGGAGTTGGCCGAAAAGGAACCGTGGCCGTACGGAGGCGAAGAAACGAGGGTGTTGCACGCGCGCGAGAAGGGCCTTCTACGTTGGGGCCAACGTATACCGGATTTTCCCTACTTCGGCTTGTTCCGGTCGCTCGCGTGCCACAATTCTATCGTCCGCGTCTGGATCTTCTGCTACGTTTCGTCGATCTTGACCCCGTAACCCGGATCTCTATCAGGAGAACGCGTTTTTATCGTGCACCGAACTAAAGGTTCGACGAGTAGTTAAATATCGTGCCTTCTTACGTCTTGCTGTAGCCAGCGAGAAATATAAATCAGATTCAAAATGAGAAATTTCACGAATCGAGTCATCGAACCGTGCAAAGTCGTTGGGTATCCTTAACGCGACGACGCACGCGATGAAAGATCGTCAAGTCGTAATAAACGGAACGTCTCCGCGGGGGGAGAGCAAAGACAAGCTGCAAAGTCTGTGGAAAAGAAGGGCGTCGGCAGGAGGAATTGGAAGGTAGAGGGTCTTCCGTCAGTTGATCGTCTTCCGGTGACTTCCGGTGGCCTCTAACGAGGGACAATGCTTCTGGTACACGGTGTGCACGCGGCGCACAACAATCGCGTCTCAAGTTCCTCGAGGCAGGAGGGCGGTGCTCTCCTGAGCTTCACAGAGAGTTCGTTCTCTCCTTTCCTCTCCTCTCTCGTTTCTTTCTTCTGCTCGACTACTTATGCCACATAACGTAGCTCTCAATGGCACATTAGAGGGCAGCGCGTTCGAAAGGCAGTCAAGGCGTGTGCGTACACAACGCGGAGAACCAACTCGACTCGAACACAAATTATAGACTCTCGGCACGACCGTTGAAGCGACTCCAGCCGACGTAGATTCACCAATCGCTATTTCGGGTACTCACGGACATACGTGCTCCGTTGCTAAGGGTACGCAACAAGCCATTCACGGACACGTACGTCTCTCGATCCTTTTCGATCCTTTTCGATCCTTTTCGATCCTTTTCGATCCTTTTCGATCCTTTTCGATCCTTTTCACCTTAGCGCTCGCGTATCCCGCTCGAATTATTTCATTCTGTCTCCGTCCTCGTCTCTGCCTATGCTCCTTCGCGCTTTCCTTCGCTCTCTCGCGTCTTTGTCGAGAGACGCGCGAATCGCTTTGGGGTAGATCAAGAAGTCGACTACGCGGGCTCTTGGAAGACCACTCGAGCAGTAGCCGATTGTTTGATCTCATCCAGCGCTGACTTCTTTCTTATTTCGTCCTCGATAAGAATTGCTCTCTCTCTCTCTCTCTCTCTCTCTCCTTCTCTCTCTGCATTAGCTGCTTCTTTTTCTTCGTCGACCGTTAACGGTCGACGAATTCGGCTGACAAGAAGTCTTCGTCCTTTCTCGATTCAAACACGCCACGATCCGATCTCGAGAGTCTCCTCGTCGTGCCACTCGAACTTCGTCTATCTGATTTACATCGGTATAATAAGCCGTTGAACCTCGTCGAGACGCGTAACGACGAACTCGTGCTGGTTACTTTACATTTTTTCACTCCGCGTCGAATCGGAACTTTGCCGCGTCTCGCAACTTCGTAAAATAATAACCTTCTCTTGGAGAATAGTCGATAATTAAATTTTAATCAGCGAGTCGGACTTCGTGCTTACTCTCGGACAGGAATTTCGTAGTTTATCGATAATCACGAACGATCACGGGGAACAGTAACAGAGTCGAGACTTCCCGTGTATCTTGTCGCAGTCGTTTTGACAGCGACAGGCGGTGACACGCCTGTAAAATTGCTTCTCCGATACAGCGAAAGTTGTCGGTTCGCCGGGCACACAGGAGACAATTTTTGGGGGTGTGAAAAATATTAATAACTCCGGTGTTGCAGTAAGGGACGAAGGGCTTCCGAGTAAGGGATGGCATAGAGTCGGAGGTTGAGGGGGTGGCTGGGTCAGAGGAGGGGGTGGCAAGTGTTTCTGTCAGTTTAATAGCTTCGCGCGCCTCCCCCCCCCTTCCGCCTTTTGCCCTACGGACTCACCCCACATGCGCACACTTTGCCATCGACATTACGGCATCGTCACTCTACGTGTCAGAAGTTGCGCTAGACCTAGAAGCTCTGCTTAGATCTGATAACCCTTTGATACTCCCGTTATTTATTACCCTTACGCCGTCGCCATCATCGACAAAGACGACGTGCTGCGTCCAACGTCTTTGAATCGATCACCCTTCTCTCCGTCGGTGCGCGCACAAGCAGAGAATAAATCTAACGCACGGATCTCTGGACAAATTTCGTTGGTTACGATCGACCCAACTGATTAATCGCGAATTTCGCGAATGAAAATACGATTGTACGAAACGGTAAGAAATTTTACAGACGTGGGAAATTATATCTTTGATTCGCTTTTTGCGTTCGCGGTCGCATTTATCACGGACCGGTGTATGTAAAGGGCGTGAAAATTCACGAACGAGGCTCGAAGGTAGGCGAAGAAGGTGATATCTATGTCTTAGGATAGCGGGTGGGGAACGGGACAATTTTATGCCGGTGTAAATCAAGGCTCCCGGCCAAATATTGCGCGGACGACGTTCGCGTTGAATGAGCGAAGGGTACCGGCATAGCCAGCCATAAAGAATGATATAACTGCACGCGACACATGTCTTCCTGCCTGTAAAACGCACTCATATAGCCTCCGCGACTTTCCTTCTCCGCCAATTTTCGCGGGAAATGAAGATTTGTTTCGACATCCTTTTGCACCACCATTCGTTCTTGCAACCGTTTGGCTGGCGCTCGGCGGATTTAAATCGTTGCAATTTGAACGCCGCTCGCTGATGGAACGACACGAAAGAATAACTGACATCGGACTTTTTACACAGCCGAAACGTCGGACGACGTGAAACGGAGTAACGGAATTTCCTTTCACGAACCTGGCTTCTAGACGTCTATAACGAAGTCGCAACGGCCTTCAAGTAGATTCAGTTACACGTTTCCGTTAAGCAGAAAACTTATTCAAAGGCCACGAACGAAAGAGTGAGGAAAAAAACGGGAGCTAGGTTTCTCGAAATTCTACTACTTCGATTGATTTCCAAGTCAATCTGTCCGAGGTACAGACCGCAATCGTATTGTGAACGGTGGCTGTAAAAAAATCTAGACAACCCCGTGACAGCTACTTTCCGAAGAAAAAGGTGACCGAGCCTGTCCAATAAAGACTTCGATAGGTGTTCCACTGACCCTGACTCTGCGTGAGGTCCTCTCCAACTTGCACGCGTTTCGATGGAGGGGTTCGCGCGATGGAAAAAAGTTCTTCGCACGCTGACATCTGACCCTAGGTCGCCGGCGAATCGAAGACCGAACTTTATTTCATGTACCTTATATCGTATCGAAAGTGGTCGAATGAAATTTGACGAGCGATAACTACCAAACATCTTGCTGAACGTTGTAAAGCATAAGATCTAGGAAGAACATCCTACGATGTTTCGTCATGGTCGAATTGTTATTAAAAAAAGGTTGTACAATTCCATCTGATTTGGATAGGATGGTCGAAAGGGGAGGAAAAATATGGTTATCTTACGTCGAATAGATCGATCGATAGAAACCGTATCCTGTAAGAAACTACGAATCGTGCGAAGAAAAGCCAGTCGGTGTTTAATGTTCGGGGCAGCAACGTGTCTCTTTCGTTATCAGAGTCACGTTTTCTGATTCTTCCCCACCCCCTCCCAGAGGCGGCGGTCTTTCGGACTCAGTCAGGCAGCCGCAGCTCGTTCCTCTACCAGCGTATACGTTAGCCTCGTCTCTCGTTCTCGCTCTCCTGCTCGCTCTCTCGAGGGATGCTGTGGTGAACTGGTGGGGATCTGAATGCGATAGGGGTTGCTCCGCCCGTGGGCCAACCAGAGGTCTCGATGGAAGCGGATCCGCCACACCCCGTGGATCGTCCCTGGCTTCCCTCGGGAACCCTCGTTGTGCCATCCTCTTCTGAACAGATTTCGAATCCTCTAGTCTGCCAAGAGCCAGCTGACGCGGAGCAGCGCTCTTCTCGTCATCCGTTTCTTATTTCGATCGTGTTTTCTCCGGGCAGCGCACGCCTTCCGATATCGTACATCTTCCACGTAGAGCTACCCCCTGCGAGCATCTCAGCCCCCCCGCCGCCCGATCCAAGCGCCTATACATTTACTCTACCTTTTATCGCAGCACGATCATGCCTATCGATCGATCGATCATGAACGCAGCTACTACCGGCCAAGATATTCGCCTGATTCTTTCGCTATTTGGATTGTGTTAATAATCTTGTGTCATCGTGAGACTCTCTGGTGATAGAATGTGTGACAGACAGTGATTTTACGTTGTACGACTGACCGGGATCGGGCTGTGTCGATTCGATCGGCGCTTATGAACGGTCTCGATCTGTCTCGACCCACGGTCGACTCCAAGATGAACGGTAAGCTTCATGTACAATTGTCGTAGTGCAGTTGATAAGCGAATCGGAGCAACGATGAATCGTACGCTCTTCGTAGGTGTGTCGAGCAATTTAAAAGTCTGCAATAGACGCGCCGATAAAACCAGACTGCTTATGCAATGTACGTGGCAAACTTTTTAAATACCGTCAACTTTGTATTCAGCGTGCGCTATTTTTATCGTGTCTTCGGACGATTAGATAGATTTAATCTAACGATCGTCGATATGCCTCGTCCGATCATAGTCGATAATATCGCGATCTGCGAAATATTATTCGCCAGTTCTTTCTCAGTTTCTGTCGGTTATCTAAATATTCGGCTTTTTGAATTCGTTATATTCAAACTACCGAGCAAACGCGTTATATCTGTGAGTATCGACGCGAGGAAATTCAACCGCAGCCTGTCCGGAAGCTGGTCTGCAGAGATTCGTTCTTGTATCTAATTTGGTTTGCATCTACTGGTAATCCGTGACGAGTTTGATACCCTTATCACGAAAGCAACGATTCTCAACTCATAGGATTCAGATATATGTTGCTCTAACCATCCTTGTCGCAGTCTGTTAACCTTGAAAGCGCGTTCAGCGCAAAAGAGGCCGTGATTAGATGATGATCGCGGAAATTCTTTTCGTTTTCGCTTACGATATACGCTAATAGGTACGCGTCCGTTTTTCATCAGGATCTTCGTATCGCCAGGACATCCTGTGTGGTCAGAGCAATGCGGTTCTCGCGCGTGTGAATACAGTCTACGATGCAATCGCTCTTCCGACACCCCGTTGCTTGCCTGCCAATTTGCTTAATTATCTTTTCCGGGATTCGTCGACGAATATGTCCGGTCGTCTACTGGTTTCTTGTTTTTCAGCGCACGACGCGTTCGCGCCCGACTCTAACTCTTCCGGTAAGTCTTTTCACGCTCAGTTCGTCCTTCGTACGCGTAACGCGATATTTGGCGATTTAAACGCATCGTGTTGATCGGTGACGACAGTTCGTCAAGTTTGTTTCTTTTTCCATCGGTACAGCGTATATAATTCGAATCTACGTATGTCGGAAGTAACTTGAAACTACCTATTGAACCTTTCGTTGAAAATTACTGGAATAAAATGTATCGTGTGTACGATGGGTACACGAATTTTCTCAAGCATAAGTACCTTAATAACACTTTAATTAGGTTAACTACTAAAAAAAAAAAAAAAGAAGAAAAAAGAGGAGGAGAAAAAAAGCTCGAGTCACGGTCGATCTTCCCACGAACAATTTTCGATTCTCTAAGCCGCGGCAAAGCGGCACTTTAGTCTAATCGAGTTGGAAGCCTCTCGAGCCGCTATCATCGTGGATAATATCGCGTATGGTTTAAGTACTCGTGGTTCTGTCAAGGGAGAAAGTGCTCGAGCACTCGTGTCCCGTAGGAGTCAAAGACCCCTGTGACGTCGAGAGTTTTCCAAATATTGTTGTTGTATCGTATCGACAAGGCGCGCGAGAGAACTCGGAGCTCCTTGCGCGTCCCTCCAAGTCGCTCACAGAGTTCTTCTTTACGATCTTTGGCGGAAGCCAAGCTGGAATCCACGCAATCGTGTTTGCCTGATCGATCAGGCCGGATTTCGGTTTATCGACTTCGTAGCTTCACCGCGCGATCATCCCTTCCTGCCTCCACAAGCGTATCTTTACGATTATTTCGCCTCGATCCGGGAGTAAGCACGCTTGAGAAAGACGTTACGGTTCTCTTCGGTGGTCGCTGGAATCGAGACACGCGGTTCTTAGGAACAACGCGTGCGCGTCTCGATATCTCCGTATTAACGTTCGGCCGCGAGTTTCGTGTCGATCGACCCACCACGCGGGATCACCGTTTTCTTTTACGACTGGCTCGCGTTAACGTGACTCGCGGGATCCTTAATCCGATATTGACCCTCTCGATTAGAATGGAATCGAAGCTGCCATCGTAAAACGAATGCTTTTAACGTTCTATCCTATAAACACCATGGCGTTCCGTTTTCACCGAAGAAAGTTTCGATCGTCGCAATTGTGGTGCCAAAACGGTTATCGCGAACGTAGGTAAGAGATAAATTTTGCTACACCGTGGATCATAAAAGATCGACACCATAGACGAAGAAACGTGCCAAGCTGTGAGTTCCCCTCGAATACACCTGCGAGTTTGTCGGCAATTTGCTTAGCCGTGGATTCACCGGGCTTACAACGTTTGCAGAGGACTCTCGATCGTCGCAGGTCCCTCCGTGTCATTCGTAGGACCGCCGTACGGTTTATAGTTTGTTTTTAGATAGCCGATAGAACGCCAGAGATATCATTCGATTCGAAGATAAGTCCGGTATTAGAAGGGCCCGTCGTATCCGGCCCAGAGTTATACAAATAAATCCAGATTCGGAGGATGGTTCTTCGTTGTGTGGCGTGACCGAAAAGAAAGCGAAAGCTGTGAGTAAGGTCTTAGAAAAGAGATAAAACGAAGATAGCGGAGTACACGCGTGGAATTGCCGCGAGCTACGTGCTCCAAAAGCTACGCGTCGCGATTCTATGCTCGCACGTTCGGTTTCTGCGACGCATCGCTTTGTCGCATCGCGAGACTGTTTCACGGCGCGTTAAAAGACCCTGGTAAGGGGAACAATAAAGTTCTCGGTTTATCGCGTCAAACATCCTTGGCTCGGGTGTCGCATTGTACACTCGTAGCTCTGTGACTGAGAAAACGACCGACGCGTCGGACCGAGGAGATAGCGTTGTTCGATCGCCACTTGTCCTTGTGTACCTAGGATCTCGACCAGTCGCTAAGGGGACAGATAAATTTGCTGTTTCTCGGGAACCAGCGTATCTCTCTTGCTTTCTCTCCTCCGTGTTTCTCCCTCCGGCGATTCCAGAATTTCTGACGATATAATTTTACGAATTTCGCTCCTCGTGGTTGCCCTTGTCTCGACTAAACGCGATGACCTTTGCAACGCAGAAACTGCCGCGCAGAATCTCTCCCAGCAGCCGGCGACGAGGCAACTTTGTTCCAGAGTACCGACTCTCCTACAAATCGAGGACCATCGCCGACATCGTCACGCGTTAAGAACGCGTTCTTCCTTATTTCTTTCATCTTGTACCAAGAATCTGTCCAAGCAGATCTTCATGTACAAATTGAATTTCAATCGACGACACGATACTCCGATTTAAAGCTATTCCGAAACGACGATCGACGACTGATCGACTTTCGCGCTTTCGATCTTGCCCGGAAACACCGAGATATTTCTCGGTCGTCGATAACACGAAGTAACGCGTTAATAAAACGCGCATGCGTTTTATCAAATTACGTTGGCGTTGTTTCAGGAAGCAGTGACGAAGGCGAGTCGATGTCAGGCACGCCGGCCGGTGGAGGTACGGGGGGAACCGGCGAAAATCAAGAAATGGAGGAAAACGGTTCGATTCGTGGCGGCAGCAACTCCGCCAGCAATCTGGTATACAGAGATCTGAAGGCTCTTCACGCGACCAGTGTCCACGACGTGTCTCAGGATTACAATCCGCAGTCAAGGCCGGCTTATCAATGCGGCTATTCGCCCGCCATGGACAAGCTACATCAGAATTACGAGAAGGAACAGCACAGGCCACCTTCGTCCAGGGACGAGGAGAAATCTTCGTGGGAATACGGCGAGAAGGTTGACAGGAAGGAGTACTCGAGATCGCGAGACGCCGTCTACAGGAACGAAGCGTATCGTGAGTGAATAAATTCCATTTTTTCCCTCTATTTTCTTCGTCTTTGTTCTTAAGCTGCCGCTCGAATGGTCGTGAATGGCGCGAGCTAATTGCGTAAATTAGAATACTAGGTCAACCGCGCGGGCCGCTTAATGTTACGAATTACGGTGTAAATTATCGGGAGACGTGGTGGTTAATTGTCCGGATTAGAATAGTAGGTTACAGAACAACCATCTACCGTACCATGGCCGGTTTATCGAGAGGATTTAATCTGTTAAATCGCGATATAATTATCGCGAAACGCGGCTTCCACCGTTACCTTTTTACTTTACCACTTTTTGAAGATCTCGACGCGGCTTTTGCAGAGGACGCGAACAAGCTGGAGCAAAAGGAACAATCTAACCGCGAATGGGTATCACCGGTACCGGAAGTGGAGGTGGGAGGTTCGGCACCGGGCGGCCCCCAGGTTCGAGCGCGGAAGGACATTCCACGGGGTGCGAGATTCGGCCCTTTTCTTGGCAAATGGGCGAGCGAGCCTTTCAACCCCCGATACGCGTGGGAGGTGAGTTGTATTTCTTACGATACGCGAGCGTGCTTATCGCTCCGTCCTCGTTCGATGGGATTTCAAAGCGGAGCGTAGGTAAACGTAGCGAGCGAATCGATGCTCGATCGAACAACGACAGCCAGCGTTCTCGAGATAATTTCGGAAAATTCTCGATAACTCTTTGCCGTTGCAGGAAATAATCGTAACTCGTTCGATCGACGCGTTCTTGTTTGCTCGAACTTTGATCGAGGATATCAACCAGAATTTTGAATATACTTGTTTGTACCGTCTACTGTCTCGAAATAGATACATCGAGAATCGGCCGCGAATCTGGGCATTCGTACGCGATATCATCTCGCAGGGGTTCTGGTGAAGCCGTTTGAAAGATGATCGATCTGTTTGTGGCTCGGGACCCGGTAGAGGAATACTTTGCTCGAAACCAGTGTCAGTGGGCTCGCTATCCTCCTGCTATAATCCCTGGTATTATCCGGCAGATGCCGAAGACAGGAAAACGAAGAAAAGAGAAAGATAGGGGAGAGAAGAGAGAGGATAGACGGAATCGTCTCTTCGGTTAGAAAGTAGACACCTGGTCGACTCGTACACCGAAGGTGTCATCCATGTTGACAGATCTGTCAATTGACTGGCCTCGGACAGTTCTCTTTCGATTCCTTTCTATTCCTTCTGGTTCTGCCCTAAAATTTGTTCGATACTCGTCCGGAGCTCGAACGTCTCTGTTGGTTCTTAAGTCGACCGTAAAATCGGCGCACAAAGTCAAACTCGAGGAAGTAGTCTGTGAAATGGTTGGCTACGAGTCCAAGATCTTTCATCCGTGTGATTCGCGAAATACACGTATTTTTCTACCCAACGTGGATTCGTTCGCCTCCTAGCTATATCCGCGATGATTTAAGATCTTCCGTCTGCAGCCTCGCGGAAAAAACTTGATCCATTCCGAAACGAGATTACGGCGCGGAGAGAATCGGAAACTGGCCGTGTACCGGTCCAGAGGGTGTGATAGATATGATAGCGGCAACGTTACGTTACGTTAGCGCATGTCGCACTGACAAAATGTAAATGGCGCCATCCATCTAACTGCCGACAAAAAGGCAACCGGGGCCAACTGTCGGACCGGCGATTACAGGATCGATTAAAGCCAAACTACCCCTTCGTTTCGTCGGGCCGATCTATCAACCCCACGCGCGTAAACGTGCGAGCGCACGAACGGAGAAAACATCGCGACAGAGAGAAGTCTGGCTTCGAGTTCTCACAGAATTTCGAATGTCCCTTTAAATCGGGGACGGGAGTCGAGGGAAGATCGATCGGGACGAATTTCGGATATTTTTACTCGTTTGTGAAATAGTATTACTATTCGAGGATGCGAATGTTTGTGAAATAACTGAAAATACGATCTATACACGAGTCACGGTGGTGTGGTAACGAACCAATCGAACGGTTAACAGACCGCGTGATCCTTTTCTGAAATTGGAGAAATCTACGAGGAGGGATCCCTTTCGATCGATTCGCACGCTATCCCCTAATCCTAATCCTTTTCTCACATTCTCCGGGAAAGGCGTTACCAAAATGAAAGGGCTGGCAGATAGGCAAGATGGAAACTGGATTATCGATAAACCGCTATCAATGCGAGACGGTATATCATTTCGGATATTAATCATGCATCGAGCCAATAAAGTCACGAGCGCGTGGAGCAGAACGGAAAGGAAAGAGGTAAACAACGAGGAGCGAAATCATCCCGACTTAACGTCGGACGAAGAGAAGCAAAGACTAGGCCAAACCGAAATTTTTCCTCAAATTTTGCAAACACTTATTCGCCGCGTGCACACCTGAAGCAGAACGAAGGGAAGAAGGTCGTGGTATCGAGGGGTGTCGTTCGAGGTATCGCTGGTACCCCACCTGCCATACTGGCCGGGTCTCGTTCTTCGGATACTCGCGGAGGGGTGCGAAGTGGAAAACCGAAGGAAACCAGAAGGGGATCTTCCTTTCCGGTTGCGTTTTGCTCGGTGACGCGTGATCCGCAGAACAGCCGACTCGCGGCGTGCCTTAGCGGCGACTAAACCAATCTTAGGCTTAGTTCGTTCGGCCGTGAGACCCTCGTGTCGAGGGTACAGCAGCTCCAATTTACCGAATGATCTCGAGAATCCGTCTTAAATGATCAATCTCGTCGCGTTTATAGCATTACTCGTTATTCGTGTTTCGTAGCCTGGTCTTCGGAAGATGCGACGCGCTTAATTACGCTTAGGGAGATGTTTCCACGTTTTATATCTTTCGAATACGATTGTATTTCGTATGGAACAGGCTGTTCCATATTAGTCCTGATTTTTGACATTTCTGTTTGTAACACATCCATTTCCATATGGGACACGAGGGTTGAATCCGCCCCCGTCGGCGCGTTCGCCCTCCTTTTCGCGTCGTTCGCTCATCGACATATTGAAAGCATCGTCGATTTTTCCACGTGATCGCTGACGACCCCTCTCGTCGTCTCTCGAGTACGAGCCGCCGGCTGGTTTTTTCAAGCGGCCACGGGGGAGAGCAGAAAAAAGAACGGAAGATCGGTTGTTTTTCATATTGAAGCAGGCACACGCGCCTCGTTGATCGTACGGGCCACTTTTTCGACAAATCGGCTGGAAAGCTGCGCCATTAGCGACGTATGTCGCTGACAAATCATATAAATGGCGACTCTCGGCGAAACGTGTCCTCGCGCGAACCGCACCAACCACCCCGATGTCCAGTAATGAGACAAATTGTGACGCGCCGCAAAGAGAGAAACAGAGAATCCGTGCTGGGCGATCCCGTGCCGTTTGCTCGTCGTGGCGCGCCTTCATCGAGGTCGAACGGTTCTCAAAACGTTACTTAATCGCCGCCAACGAGCGTACAACGCACGCACCCTTCTCGAATTCGTTCCAGACGATCTTCATTGAAATAACAATGCGCTCGCAATGGAACGAGGGCATTCCTTCTACGCCTACCACTTACGAGTGACGAAAACGACGTAGAGGATCGAGAGACCCATCGAGGGGTCTAGGTCTACCATGTAGGTGGTGCCGACGGATCTTATTGTGGATATTATTAAATTCTCGCTCGATCTGGAAGCACGTATTCTAGACAATCTACGTATCCGTCGTACCTACCGATCGTACAATGCACGCCACCGGTGCCCATTATTCGTGGACATTGTCCAGGTGAACTGGTCTTTAGGGCGTTGCTGGAGGTCAAGCCCCGGAAGCGATTCGACAATGAGCCACATTATGCTCACCCTCCATTCCCTTGCTTCTCTCCACCTTCTCTTCTTCTCGATTCAGCCTCCTTCAGATTCGGCTTCTTATTAAGCTGGCCGGCGCGAAGCGCGCGATTCGCAACGCGACGCCAGTTTTCCACCTCTCTTCCCCTTGTCCTTTGCACTCCGTGCCGTGCATATTCTTCGTCGCCATAATACGAATGGAATGGTGCTTCAAGGCAACGCGGTGACCTTCGCTTTCTCAAGGCGTAGGGTTACGCGGCTGGTGATTCTCGCCATTTGAATTAGTAATCGGAGAAAGAAACGGTGCGAGAGAAAAGTTGCTCGGTGGACGAAATCGGCAGGAAACAAGTGACAATCAGTGACGCGGGCAATATCTGGCATTGTGAGGCCTGTCAGACGGTCAGACGGTCAGACGGTCAGACGTGTCCCCGCTAAAGGATCCCCATTGATAGCCGTGGCCATCTATGCGAATCTACCGGTCAACGGGGTGATTCGGTCTTATAACGCGAACTTTCGCACCCCTTGCATGGGGCTAGCGCGCTTTTATCAAGAAGCTCGATCGAAAGTAGAACGTACCTTTTCAAGTAGCTCGAATCATTTGATCGTTATAATAACGAATAATACGGGATGCAATAAGATCTTACATAGGGGCAAATAAGTCTAGGAATAGAGCCACGAAAATATTTAACTGTGCATGCACCGTGGTACGTGTACGTTGTCCTGTGTGAAGCGAAGAACGCGCAGGCCACTGGCTAACTAGCCCTTTTCTCGAGGATCGGGTTTTTGATTGACAGGTTTGCCCAGGCTTGTTCGCGGCTGCACCTTCTCCTATTATGTTAATAAAGCTATGATACAGCTTCGCGCGGCCTGAATAGTTAACGTGTATATTTTGACATTTAAATTTACTTCCAACGAGTTTCGCTCTCGCCCCGTGATCCAGTCGTTCGAGTAAACGCTCGCTTGGTTACAGCAAGAAGTTACGATACTGGAAAGTACTAGATTCGGAAATATCCTTCGTCCAAACGTCCAGTTTAACGCGGTTGTTAAAATTCCTCGTCTAATAAAACGTAATTCTTCGTCCTCGTCTGGATGAGATCCCACGTACACGCGTCTCGACAGGCCAATAAATTTCCTCCGGGTAAAGGCGTTTGTATACTTTGGCCGAAACGAGCACGCGTCGCGCGAGATTCGACTATAAGGCTTTAACTGGCCTTTCTTTCTGTCAAACCAGCTGTAAACCGGCCTTCTCTCTCGCTTTACCATCGCAGCCCTTCGCTTCTCGTTTCTCTAGGGTGGCAACGGAGGGTGATAAATCTCGTCCGCTCGTTACCCCACTATCTGTCGATAATAGACATAACAGACACGTGTTGCCCGGTCGTCAGGCTGACCCGGCTATTCGGTACAATGGAGACGCGTCGTCGGAATCATCGTCTTCAAAGGATCGCTCCTTGCACGCTGGTTTTCTCGTCCCTCGACCGGCCACCCTTCGAACCGCTACGATTTACTACGCTCGTTTCTGCACCAAACGCTAAAAACCTGAAAAAGATCCCCCGATCTTACAGCACGCGGAGAGTTTATTAAATTTTCTTCGAAATTCGTTCCTTGTTCGAATCGTTCTCGGTTCGATTTCGCGAATCGTCGAGACAGTTCGTGCCAATGCAGTATCACGGGTCGAAAACGTTCTCGAGATACAAACGGCAGTTAAAATTTCACGGCTCGATAACTAACTCGTTGCCTTCCTGGTTTCTCGTTGTCACCGCGTCCTGCTTCGCTCTTCCCCTTCTTGACGTTTCCCCCCCCTCTCTCCCTCTCTCCCTCTCTCTCTCTCTCTCTCTCTCTCTCTCTCTCTGTAGATCCGGATCTCTTTCTCGGAACAGTGTTTCTACCGTTTGGGTGGTTTCATGGGGTTGATGGCGCTACAGACGCCGGATAAGGTCTCCGCGTGTGTAGGAAGCCGTTCCTCGTTTTCGTCGCGTGAACTTAATTGAACTTGTTCACCAACTCATAACGAGAAGTCGTGCAAGTGCCCTCCTAGTTATAATTTACAGGAAACAATCGACGCCTTTGATGTGCCGCCGATTGTCTGGAATCTGCGAAACTGTTACTCTTTAGGGGGTGACCCGGAGCAAAATGAAAAGACCTTCCCGAGATTACGTTCATCCGAAGAACGTTCGCCGAATCTTTTTACTCTCCGAGTTTGGAATTCGCGTCGTCGATGAAAGCGTTTTCGAGGTTGAGCAGAATGCAAAATGGCAGTTTGAATGGCGTTGGATTTTTCGAAATTAATTTCGGCGAAAACATTGTTGGAAATTACCTTCCTGTATATCGAAATCGGTAATTTCATTCTCGAATGCAACGAAATTTTTAATTTCGTCCATTAGAAAAGTACCGCGTAACGAATCTATCGTTAAATAGCTCGATATTATTTGCAATATATTTTTTAATATCGATATTATTCCACGCGCGCCAGTCGGTGCATTGAAAATGTAAACTCAATATCGTAACCATGAATCGACGAACGATCAATGGCAATCATTGTTTTCCAGTAGCCTGAAAAAAAGGGAAATCGTGTTTCATGGGGACGCGGCGCTTCCATCCACCTGCTCGAATGTTTGATCAGTTCGATGATTTCCAGCCGTGGCGATGGAATTACAGGCCACGTTATTGAAACGAACTGATCGTCGCCGAAAGCGAAAATCATCGTTCAATGATACCTGTCGACGTTTCCTTCGATCGCGTAGTCAGAGATTCGCTCGCGAGTATTTAATTCGTTGGATCATTGGAACTCGCTGGAAAATTCAAGCTTGTCCACAGAACGGTTCCGCACATAGGTCTACTTAGTCCGAGATTGGCAGAATTTGGTACGCGAACGGTTGACAGATTGTGCATACGAGCGCGCAGGCCCCGTCACAATGACCGAACTAATCTCGTCCGGTCCGAGAAGGTAGCCTAAGTTCAATATACACAGGAATACACTGCAGCCTGGAGGCGTTTCATGTATGCCTTCCACCATTGGCTTGCATTAATCACGACGCCGTTGGCAGGCCTGAGCTGTACGAGTTCCGGCGTCGACTTAATTGTCCCGCCTGTTTCGCCAGGGATTCGTTAATTGGGATGCACTTACATCGACGAACGACGGCCTACCTCTGTCGAACAACTAGATGTTACGTTGCTCGTTAAATAAGAGAGCCTCCTTCTATCGCGCTTGTTCGATCGAAACGAGAAAAAAGAAAAAAGACGGGTAATTCGAAGTGGGAAGTTTGACTTTGTCCCTTGAACGTGAATCTAACGCAATCTCGCTGATCGGAGGCAAATCTGCTCGAGGAACTTTTCCAGAGGTAACTGAACGGTTAGGCAACGAGTCACGTAGTTAATTTTCGGAACACCAAAGACCATTCGTCAAACAAGGAAACTTCATTATCTTTCTTTTGGCGGAATTTCTCGAGGAAATACGAGTCGAGCGATTTTGGCAAATTTTCTGGCAGGCTAGTCTCTCTAATGATCGATCATATAAGGGGCTGGCAGTGACGCGACTCGGATATAATTTATACCGCTAGATACGCGAAGGGTAGCTTCCCTTAGAAACACGATGGAATACAGAGAGAAAGAGGTTGGCAGTCGGTTCCGTGAACGCGCGTCGGGGGTGGCATCTGCTGCGCGTTAGACACGGGTCGAAGGGCACCGTTTGCTTCGTCATTACTTGCATTACTTTTCCGGCGCGAGTCAAGTGGGTCAAGTACGGGAAAATATGTACCTAATCGGGGAGAAAAGTCCGTTCGATCGGCGAATAGCGCATGAATCAGAGAACCGACGCAACTGACATAAAAACCAGGCCTACTTTTCGTCGAGTCGTACTTAGAACGTACCGTTCTTTATCGTACTTTCCGTTTAAATGGAAAACTCGATTGTCTTTGTCCGAAAGTGGACGCAGCTTTGCGATTAGACACCGATATCCTAGCGCTTGCGTAACGCCCGCTTTGATTTTTTTTCGCGCGTACGGTTCGTTATCAAAAATGTAATCAAAGTTGGTTCGCCGGTTCGATATCGGCTTCGTTCGAATTTCATTCCGTTTGGGAATTCCACCGACCGTCGCGCGAGTTCTCCCCCTCCAACGGCAGATTCGATGCAATAAATTGCTTCTGACAGTCGTGAAAAAAAATGACACGCCGTTGAAGCAGTCCCGAGAGTTCCCGCAGGAAGTTTCTGCGTGGCAAACGGACGAGTCCTCGAACGATCGGCAGAAATTAATCGCAGACCAATTAAGGACGGCAGGAGACTTTGTCGGTAGTCGGCTCGAGTCGTCTACGATCTCCTCGCAGGGGCGAGCTTTAAACTAAGAGGAAATTAAGCAAAGATGTCGCCATGGCTAATGCCGCATTTGGTTGGGGGATTGCGCTGGCGCTATACGACGCCTGAAATCGTAAACAGTCCTGTTATTTAGGGGATGATAATTGACCGTTTCAGTCTCCCTGGCGCGCGACGCCCAACGAATTTCTCGAAACTCTGGGAAATTCACCGCTGTGCCGGGGCACACGATGTTTACGAGTCTCTCTTTCGCCCCGATGTCGACGAGCGGAGGGCGGCAGAGGGGGGGGGGATGAAAATGGAATTCGATATGCCATTGTTGCGTCACAGGACGATAATGACGGTTCACTGTCGCCGTTGTAATCTACGTGTCGCCCGTGACTCCGATCAACTCGGAAGGATCCGAGGATTCTTGTCATCGACCATTGTCAACTCGTATTTACGGAATCTGGCGAAGAGTCGTGTCGTGGAAAAATTTCGGTAATATTATACGAGGAAAAGCTCGAATGGAAACGCTGCGATGCCTTGAAGTTGCCGAATCAGGAAAGTTGCGGGGTCGATTTTTGAGGAGGGGGCGGACACGCTGTGTCGGCTAAAAGCATTTTTGCGTCGGCCATCACGGGTACTATCATATGCTATCGATCCACTTTATTCATAACTTTCGTCCCTCGTTACCACGCCGAACAGGTCTCTCTCTCTCCCTCTCACTCCCTCTCTCTTTCTCTTTCTCTCTCATCCCCTTTCTCCGTGACCGTTATAGTTGTACATTAAAATTACGCGAGGACAACATTTTTCATTTATTTTTACATTCTCGTTCGTTCAACCCGACTTATTTTTCCTTTCACCATTCAAATTAAATACCATCGAGCGTCACGCGTTTAACGATATTTCCACCGAGCAACGTTTCGCTCGAGCCGAAAGGACATCTTTTAAGAGCTTCGAAAGAGGATCGACGCGAGAAGCTCTGACCTGGACGTACGCTATTTTAATTCGTGAATGGACACGTTCCATGGACGATGTTCCCTAGGAAACGCCACCAGATAGAAACGACGGGTTGGACGGCAAAAGATCACGATCGTTCCTTTGCTTGTACGATGGTTGATCCTCCAGAAATGTGGAAAACTACGCGGAACCTCGCCGATTATGAGGGTCCATTGAGAGAAGAAGATCCACGAAGATCCGCCGCGCTGTCTGACCTCGTCTCCTTTCTCGTGGGGTATTTTCGGTAAAATCCAGCCGACGTGGAAAGATCTTTCGTCGGTTCGGTTTTGTCGAAGGTGTGAGGTTACAAAGGGAAAACGGAGAGATCGCATGTTTTGTGCGACACGACTGTGTCCTGCGGGCCTCATGCCGGGCGAACGAGGAATCCCCTGGCCGTGTGTCCCGCAGATCGACCGTAAAGCCTGAGATGCGTCTTGTAGCCTCTTGTCGCTAGTCCCGCGCGAACGAACAAATTAGGTTTCGGAGAATTTTCCTGCTGCAGAGTTCGAATGGGCCGCTAACGGGTCGAAGATTTAAAGCAAGAAGCAAAGAAATATTCGCGGCCGAAGTTTTATAAACATTTCCTTCGTCTATTATACTATTTTTCCACGTTTTTCCCTTGTTGTGAAAGTCAACGGCGGCACGTTCAATTATCATCGTCGCCTTCTGCCCGTCGAACTGTGAATATCGCTCGGTGTTTTAGAGGATGCAGGCTTCATAGGGAAAAATCAGCACGAACGCCGGCAATGTAATTAAAATGGTCGCGCATTTCTGCCAATTTTAGCAATTTCGCGGCGACGCGCGGCGTGCTGCTAAAGAAGCTCAAGGAATCATGCAATTATAATTTATTCGCGTGTCGCCCGCCGACTCGCTCGCACCCCCACCTCCCTCTTCTCTCTCTCTCTCTCTTTCCTCCTTTCCTCTTCTTCTGCTTTCCATTTAACTCGTACTTTCATTTTTCCTTTGAGCCCAGTTTTCACCGGCTTTACCCGCGGTCGTCGCTATTGTACAAAGATAATGCGCGGCTCGTAATTAATTCTTTCCGATTCGATAAAAGGAACAATATCCGGAGGCAGAGGTCGTGGAGAACGTCGAAATTTCGAGTGTCCCTATTCGCTTTTCCCGGAATCGGTATTTCAGCTTTTAATTTCAAAGAGTTCCGATGTTAATGCGCGTTCCGGTTGCGACGAGAGAACTCTCGCAGCCGCAACCCCTCGTTTGCCGCTGCTTCCTGCGCCACGATTATGGGAATGAACGAGATCCACGGCTAGACAAATCTGTCCTTCGAATTGTTAGCACATGTCCGCACTCGCCGACAAAGCGGATAGAAATCCTGCTGCGAGCTTTGTCGTCAGCTGAACGGTCACTTGCCGACGACCGCTCGAGGATGATACGAATCTCTGAGAAAATAAAATTCATAGCTCCAATGATATTTCCTGTAATATTAAATTATCGCAATTATATATAATTGTGAATCGAATTACGATTTTGTACGGAGAAACGTAAGTAGAAAAAAAAAAACGAATTTACGAATGGATGATACGCCGATGTTACAGTTCGTAGAAAGATTTTCGAGGGTTTGAGTGTGAAGTGAGAATTTTAACAAGTTTCCATTTTTCCTGACAAAAATGCTCTTTGCTGGACGAGTAAGTAGCAAGTTGGCGCATCACGGTGAAAGGTGCTACTAGCGTGAGATCCTAATCTGTCGCGCTACACAGTTAGAAGCCCTATTGTGATGGCTCGTTCGTGCCCATCTTCCAGAAACGCTCCTTACCAGGCCCGGTAGCTAAACTGGCCATTATGAGTGCCGAATGAATCGTTGCCACTCGCTCTCCTTTCTTTGCTTTCCTGTCTGCCAAACTGTCCCACTTCTTATTCCAGTATTATAGGGTATTACTAGTCGACCGTTCCTACCTGAGCTATGTGTCGATCAATGATATCCGACGGAACCGACACGTCCTACGTAATCATTAAAGTTGCCGAAACGGGAAACCGAGTGCGACACGTTGTCGCGAACGTTCTCGTTTGGTTTCAGGAATCCTAGAAATTGATATATCCGCCTTTGCATATCGAACGCTCGATATCCTTCAATAACGTACTGATATTTTGGAAACAGTCGTCTTCCGATTAATGTTCAAGGGCGACAATTAAAAACGTGATGCAGAAACACGGAAGCGCCGAGACGCAAACAATTCCTGCGGGCTCCTCCCATGTTTTAGGACTTTACGCAAGCCGCGGATCACTGTCCGTAAAAAGCGACTCTTCAAGACACGGTAACCGTGATTACTTACCCGCAAGGTAGACGCTTATCCACCTGCGAGATTCATCGATTTTTATGGGCACACTTAGTTTTATTCGTGACCGGCAGGTGGTAGGGTAAAACCGACCAACGGACGAAGGCCTGGGGCGAAACGCTCTTAGATATCCCTGATACGGGAACATTGAAATACTTCCTCTACTTTTGAGGAAGAAGCTTTACGTCGACGAACTCGTGCGACATCTTTCGGCAATAGAAGAATCGTTACATTTGCGATCCATTATGCTTTCGTAAATATAAAAGGATATCTAAAAAAATATCTTGAAATTTACGTAATAAGGGAAACTCTCAATTTCACTTTTAACGTTAAACGAGACTAAAAATTAAATCGTACGCTGATAGTGCTAAACAGTTCTTCTAGGAAGGCTATAGGCAACAAAGTTCTCGACAGAAGTGTGAAATGTGTTTACAGCGTGAGACGAGGGTGGGAATTGGTTGGGAAACGTATCGAAAGGCGGGCTGTCCAGGGGCGTATCAGGGTGAGACGCTTGGTCGGCCAAGCGTCTCGGAGCGAAGCGTGGTCGCGCAAGACAATTGAAAAAATCACTTGTCTCGCCCTAAAAGTAGGGAGAGTAGAAGACCCTAGTGGATGCTGGAGCGGCAAGCAACACTGGGTGATGAGAGGGCGATATCCGTGAGCGGTAGTCCGTTAAACGCAATGTCCCGGATCCGAAACATTGCGGTTCGCCTCCGGAAGTTGGCGTTCATACTGTTTTCAGCACGTGCACCGGCCGCATCGTGTTCTCAATAGATATTTATTGGTTCCTAACGATACTCGAATAGCGATTCTCGTAGTGTCAATACTGACGTCAGGTGCGATGGATGACGTTAGAAAAAGAAAAAGAGAAAACGTTTCTGCAGTGGTACATTACGGGGAAATGATTTTTTTCAGGTTCGTACAGCTGGAAGTGGAGTCAGGGGGTGGTTGGACGCATCCCACGAAACAAATAATTGGTTGAAGTATGTTCGAAGCACTAGCAGTCCGCACACCGTTAATATGCGACACGTGCTTATTGGTGGACAGGTAATAACCGTTAATTAAAAAAAGAAAAATTCGACACATTACAGATATAAAACGTAACGATTACTTGTTCGGCTTTGCCAGCGGTTTATGTAATGATCACAAATACCACTCGCCACGAACGTTTCCATTTCCGTGCGAGCCTCGATAATTTGTTTTACAAGTCGATAGTAACTTGGCGCGTGGCGTTCGGTATTGACCACTAACGAATTCGATTTCGAACGCAACTGACACTGGATCGACAGTTGCAGTTAATAGGAAGGAATAATTACACGGTGTCAGACGCAGTCGTAGTTAATTCCACGCGTGCTAGCGAAACTAATAAAAAAACATGCGCCCACGCTGCCACGTTTCCGTGACTCGCTAACGAGACGACGATGGAACGGAAACCGCGACCAAGTTTCTAGATTTACGTTTAGATTTGTAACTGCCAAATGCACTACTTCGAAATTTTAACTCTCTTGTCCTTCCGCACGCAAATACGCTAGTCGCCGAGTTGTTGTTTTCAACCAAATGGCCAGCGGTATTCTCTTCAAATAAATGCACGATGTACCGTCATGTTCGCCATAATCGTATTTATTTCGTAGAAGATAACGCGTATCGGGTTATCAACGCAGCAGTGTTTTTACGCGATTAACTATTCAGCAACTTCGAGGATGATTCTATAAATTGAACGGAGACGTTGGAGGTCGCGGTGTCAATTTGAGGTTGATCCCGACCTCCCGTCCTATGCATTTTCTATCTATGTGAACTATGGCACATGGTGTTGGCTACGTTGTGGGCGCTCCCTAAGCTACGTGTATACAGGGTGTTTAGTTATTAAGTCACCCTACGGGGTCGTTTCGGTGACTTCCTATACGCCCTGTTTGCAATCGCTGTGGGAATGGGGGATGTGGCCCGCTCTATCAGAGCCCTACAGAATCGCCGTTGTAATGACTTTTCGGGGACCTTCTGACGATATCATAAAGATCCTTTCATCGCGTTCGACTGTTATGGACTCGCTGGAAAATTTGTACCGATGAAAACTACGATATTAACGAATGGCGAGGGAACTAGGAATTATTGAAATTCCGATTTCCCGGTTCACTCGACAATTCCATTTCCAATTTAACGGATCTTTATCCTTTGCGACACGATTCGTAATTGTCAGAAGCGTCATCTTGATATTGTCATCGAGCGGGCTACTCGAGGTTGTTCGAAGAAGCCCGAGATAATTCGCGATGAAAGGTAACGAGAGAGGGTCGGAAGATTCAAGGAGGTGTCATTGTCCGCAGATGGTGTACGAAGCGGTGCGGGACATAGCGGCGGGTGAAGAGCTGCTTCTCGGTGTTCGAGAGCCTCTTCAACTTCAGGATATGCTTGGCGAAAATACTACCGAGGACAGAAGCGATCGAGAGACCGGTGAGTATCAAACGGGCTACGATCTTGTCGCAAGAGAGCACGCGCTATACCCCGTTTCCTCGTTGCGTTATCGTCATTGTTAACGTTTCATTAACACACTGGACGGTTGCTCGATCGAACAAAAACCGGGCCCGTTAAAAATGTGTCTTTCCATCGAAGGAGAGATCGATCGCGAGCCAGCGAGTGTTCGCCAACTGACGCGATGACGGAAGCACGGGGCAAGCGAACAGATAATCAGACCCATTAAAATATTCCCAATCGTCGAGCATGCGGGGCTAGCCTGACTTTACGACTTTTCGGGCCGATACACATCGTGACTTACGCGCACTTGTGCGGGATCGCGCGTAAAAGTCGGAAGGACAGGAGGCAGGTGTCTTCGGAAAGCGGAATTACCGATCTGATGCGAGGGAGGACAGAGGGTAAATCGTGAATCGTTGATTGCACGAGCTGCTCGTCATGCACCCGTGATTCTGGCGTGATTCACCTGGTCGACCGTTGCGTATTAACCCCTTTTTATCGTAATAAGCGCTGATTATCGCGAGATAGACGTGCTCGTGCCGCGTGTTACTTCACCTCGAGTCGCTTTAAATTTCAATTTAAATCGTCGTTCACCCAACTGCGCCCCGATTCCTATGGAAAAAGTTGGAAATTCAATAGCGAAAGGGAAACTTTCGTTCTCCACGACCATTTATCTTCGACTTTCATTAGGTGAAGCGCGAGAAATATATACGAGACGTTTGCAAAGAGGGTTGCCACCTAGGTGCCTGACTGCTCAACAATTATCTGGTTGTAACTCCTGCACGATGGTCAGGATTCGGATGATTGCTAGGCAGAGATTAAAGGGGGTTATACGCGACACCCAGATGTCGCGGTAATTAAAAGCGGGATTATTATGAAAGTTGGAGGCGGCGCGGTGTCTACGGTTAATTCGCCGGCGATTTTTCCTCGTAATTTCACCGACTCGTAAACGTCTCCTCCGAGGACAGAAGACACGGTGCGCAGCCGACTCCTTCTTAATTAAATCGGTCTCACCCTCCGGCCAATTAAAATTTCGAAGATTTCAACCCACTTTCTATTCCACTTATAAATCGTCTGCGAAGAAGGGGTGGCAGATTTCTTCGGTTACCAACTCCGCTCTCCACTTCGAGTCAACCTGGCAACTCCCGGCCAGGTTCGTTCCAACGGTTTCGACCGACGTTTATTCGTAATTATGCAACTTTGATCAGAGAATCGAGGAATTGTCGAGAAATTCGTATCGCTAGAAATACCGCTTTGCTTTTTTTCTTCGATCGTTTCAACGATACGCAATCCCTACGCGAAACTACTCGTGTTCTTCGTCCCTCCTGTTCCCCTCGCCCCCTAGGGATCGTAATAAGCTAGAAAAGAATGCAACCTATAAAACACGGAGAAATGTACAACAGAATCGCCGTTAATCCAGCGAAACCATTTTTCCGAGAAATCCCTGGCAACCTGGTACGCGCAGCGAGAATAATGATGTCAAACAAACGGCGTACACCCCGTGCAACCCTTGCGAGGGACATCTCTGCTCCGTCTCCCTTGAGCGGATCATTTTTTTTCCACTGGTGCGAAGGGATGCTAAGGGAATCGCTTTAACGCGGTTGCACGAGGGTGCGACTATGCATGGAACAGCATTAAAACGGCGATAAGATCGCCTTTATGCGTTTAAAACGTTTGGAAATCAGTTTTTACGCGATTCCTCTACACGACGAAAATACCGATATATCCTGGGAAGCTTTGGGCTTCTGTCCGATTTTGTTTGCTGTCGATTGTTCGCGCCGTCTGTCGCGATCAAAATAGTTGGATATTTTCGCGAACGAAACCATTCTCGATAGGCAGTTACGCGAACTAATCCTCCGTCGAATGACGAGCGACGGAGGACGTTTTACGTTGGCGAGACAGGCACGATTTTTTTTGCGACGATTCGGTAAACCACGCTTGCACGAGGCGCGTATCAGGGGGCGTAGATGCAACGGGCGACGGCAGTTAACGTGAGTTATGGTTTTGATTTTTCGCGGCGCTCAGTTTTTTCCTCTATTGCCCAGTGGTGCTTACCCCGCCAATTTTCGTTCCAACCATGAGACGCGTCTCTTTTTTTTCTCTGGATGGCTCTGTTTAAGGTCGTAGATAATTTATGGCCTGGTATTGTCGATTAACGCGCGCATAACCCGGCCTCATGGTCGGCGAAGGAAAAAAAAAAGGAAGGGCACAGCTTAAAAAAAGGGGTATCCGCGCATAAAAGGGCACGCGACGCTGTTTTCGAGGGGGGCGCCACGCGCACGCGGAGGGCGGTGAAAACGGATGACAACCCTATCTGATTCATCGAACTAACGACACGTTCTGCTTGACATTTTACTCGCGTTGCGATACTCGTACAACGCAGCGGTTGTGGAATTTGCGAACGTGAATTACGATTTCCCCGTTCGAAAATTTTGTTCCGCTAAACCTTCGTGGACAACGCACGCGAACGAATAACATATTATCGATGACGAGCTGTTCGTTTTGTTTCGTGGTGTCCGTTAACCCGTTCGAACTACTCCTCGGGGCCATGTACTTGGTCCTGGTTCGTCACGATGCCACGGAAACATTGATTTCCGTTACTTTTTCCCATATAACCGCCAACTGACACGGCTGCAGGGGGTATTACCAGTGGATCCCACCTGTTGACTTTCAACGACGCGACGTTACATTCCGCCAGGTTTTTTCGTAACGTGCTCGATAGTGATGCATAATATCAAGATTGATCTACACGATACTCGTTTTTTTCTTTTTTTTTGTGAAAATTGAACATGTCCTGTAAACGACGAATATATCGGAAACATTTACAATCATCCGACGATAACAGTTGGTTGAATTTGACAAAAAAAAAAAAAAATTCCCAAAGTCCTTATCTACGTTTTCAAATTTTTCCTTTCCTCAAACCGTTGACATATTTTTTGTCTCTGTCTATTGTTGGATCTATGCGATGGTTTTTTGAAAGACCAGTGCACGACCCTGTTAGCAGATCGCGAGGTCGACCGCATCCTTCGTTGTTTAAATTCACGGCGTGCCGCTTCAAATTAGTCGTGGATAGAGGAACGATTAACGTTCTATGGGGGGTTGGCTGCGTGGCGAAGGGCGTAGTTGGTGGCGCAGGGACTGTGCCCGGTTCCCATGAAGGTCCGTTGGGGGCCATCGCTCGACCATATGGTTGGGACAAGTGTAGCGGCAGATTTAAATAACCGTTGGTGGACGGGTATCGTTTCGACTTTGCCATTCGCCCGGCTAATAGTCGATCAACGTACATCGGTTGATCAACTATTTCCATATTTTTAACTCGTCCATGTCTAGCTTTGAAACGACACTAATTATTCTATTACGATTTAAAATTAATCTCTATCTCACGCCTTTACGTTTAAAAGATAAAATATGTAGATAAGCGAACGAAAAAGGTCAAGTTATTCAGGCTATGGACAGATTATGCCGCTTATATCAATTTAAAAGGATTATTTTTGTTTACTTTCGGAGATTTTAGAAGGAATACGTAACTGCGGCCGTTGGATCGGTCTGAAATCTCCATCGTTAAAAATTACACGCTGTCTCGTTCACGGACTCCTGATTTTACCTGCCGTTGCTCTTGTCAGTTGAGGGTGAATAGAGGCCGCAGGGGGCAAACGAGTCTCACCTGCGATTGGTTGGACTCCGACTTGGCTGTTACCAATGGGAAGCGGTCCCCGACACCCCGTTCGCGTTTTCAGTTGCAGAATAACATTCTACCAGTTAACTGGTGCATCATTGTATCCATTGTCTTCGTCGACTGCAGCATCGTGACCGACTAGCGAAAGAAGAAGGTACTTGATAGTGATGGTGATGTGTTTTCTCGTGTTAACGTTCTTCTTCGTTCATTTGACGCTCAACGGGTCGTCCAACGTATTTAGTTTTACATTTGTTATTCGAACTTTTGAATGTTTAAAACGAAGTCGTCGTCAATTTTTCAAAATATTCATCGCGATTAAAAATAAAAACCCGAAGGGGCGACGTTGTAATTATAATTTTCAGAGAGCAGTGTTTCGACGTTTCCGTTGAAAAACGAAGGACGCGACGTTTACGAAAAGATTGTCGCGTCCGTAGGATGCTCGTAGACAGACCGAGTTCTTCCATGGATAGATAAACCGATAGTGCCGGTTTGATTTAATAATTCAGGAACAATCCCGGCGTCCACTTGTCACGCCACTCTCTGCTGGCTCCCCGCGCGCTTCTCGATCACGTAATTCGCCCACACTAGAACGGGTCACGTATCATCGTTCTCGGGGTTGTAATTTATAGAGCCGCAGCCCGTCACAAAGTGGAACGGAATTATAACTTCCAGTCTATCTTTGTTTCTCTTTCCGCACGATCGTTTCATGTGTCTTTTCTTTTCTATGCTTGCAGCCTCGCAACATAGTGGGACCGTAGACGAAGATAAAGAAGACGAGGAGGAAGGGGAAACCAGATGCCCCGTCTGCGACAAACCGTTTCAAGATATTGAACTGTAAGTATCTTAAAAAGAAATCATACTTGGATCGTAATAAATTTCGGTAACTTCGGTAGGTAACCGAATTCGCTCTTAAAAATGAGATTCTTTAAACAAGATCGTTAAAATTCGTATCTCTCCTTCCTCGATCTCCTTGAATCTTTATCAACGAGCAACAGACTTATTATTACGTTTTATGAAGCGAGAAATCGCCGTAAAGTCGACGATACGAAGCTTGGTTTATGAAGGATTTATAACTCGTCGTTACACGCTGTTGAAATGAGATCGTCGTCGACGATAAATCGCGATCGAGATTGATATATTTTTCGTAACCATCTATTTACATTATCACCCTGAGCACTAATTCCTACATCGATACCAGATACGAACGGTCGTATTTTCATATTTAGCATTAGTACTCGAGAGAAACAACGGATCGAACTGTCTGGTGGTAATCGTAATTTGATTTGACGGGCGTTATTCATTAATCGACAGGAAAATACAGGAACGAGAGGCGCGTTATCCACTCGAAATCTGAACGTTCGCTGCGCTCCGTTCGAAAAGAGGGGGGCCTCGAGCACGCGAACCATTTCGAGGGTTGCCTTCAGAATTACGATAGCTTTTTCAGGGGTCGACATTGTTTGCGTAGCGCTATTAAACGAAAAGTCAAATACTTGACCGATGCGATCGTCGTACGAAAGCTAGGATTATTTGTCTTCCAATTTCTTCCCACGACCTTACAAGACCAAAGTAAAAGGGTATTGCCCTAATTACCTCACAGAGGATCGACTCTTCTGATTAAAAATAAATACTCTTCTTTTCTTAGTATTTGCAAATATGCGTTGCCAATGATACTGCATAGGCGTTTTTGTTGGACAACGGTTAGTTCTCGTAGCTAAGCTGGCGAAAAGTTTTTCAGCGTTACGTAACCGCAGTTGGTCCAATTTCGGACATCCATTTTGGCCCGTTCCGGCATCTGTTTCCCGGTTTGGCGACAGACCGCAACACCAGCCGCTTCCGTGAGCCTCGGCTCGGCAGAGTCACCTGTTGTAGCGCATAAAGTACGCGCGAGATCCGCATTTGGTTGCATCGAGCCACCCCCTTATGCATCATCGAAGGCGTCGCGTGCCCGCAGCTCATCTGGCACAGCGCACCGTCACCGTGAACCTACTATCTCACCACGAATAGGTTTCACGCGACACGTGTGTTCGAGGGTGTAAAATCAATGCCGCCACCACACCATGGCACATCCTGTGACCATAACCCGTGGCCAGCTCGCGACACCCCGCTCTTACAACGAGCGTTGTTCGTGTTGAACCCCGCCATCGCCACCGTTGTCGCGACTCTCTTACTCTCTCTCTCTCTTTCTCTATCTTTCTCTCTCTCTTCGTTTCTTTGTGTGTATACGATGACCACCCTCTTCCTTCGGGGGCGTGTGACCGTTATTACGAGAGAGCTTGTCCGCTGGCGCGCTACCGGAGTCACTTAGTCATCATCCTCGACTGCACCGAGCGCAGTCTTCGTCGGTGCGCTGCCCCGGATCGATTATATCTGAGGTTTCTTGCTCGACCCGCTTCGAGATTTCGCCGCGATTACGCTCCAGTTTCCAGGGCTTTTGCCGTCAACACAGCGCCGTTCTTCTAGCCGGGCTTGTCATTCTTGAATATTGAATTTAAGAAGGTGGGGAAACTACGGACGGGTTGAATTGCTGATTCGACGGAACGAGGATGTGACATATGGTTTAGTGTAGGATTTTAGTGAGAGATGTCTGAATAGTGCGATGAATTTCTTAGAGATTCTTGGTGTTTTGCTTTCAGATTGGACAGTCACCTGATAACGTGTCACAGATATCCAGCGGAACAGCATCGCTGCGACAATTGTCCCCGTGCGTACGCCTGGCGACCACTGTTGGTTCGTCATCGTGCGATCGTTCACGGCGATCTCCGAAACTATCCCTGTGAGAACTGTCCGAAGGTAAGCATCACTTTTGACACAAACTCGACAAAGCACGACACGTATCTCCTTGAAGTAACATCTTCAAAGTTTCGCTAACAGTCGGACAAACCGCAGGTCTTCACGGACCCGTCGAACCTCCAGCGTCACATCAGGACCCACCACGTGGGCGCGAGGAGTCACGCGTGCACCGAATGCGGAAAGACGTTCGCCACCAGCTCCGGTCTCAAGCAGCACACTCATATCCACAGCAGCGTGAAACCGTTCCAGTGCGAGGTCTGCTTCAAGGCATACACGCAGTTCTCGAACTTATGCCGACACAAACGCATGCACGCCGATTGTCGTATGCAGATCAAGTGCGTTAAATGCGGACAGTCCTTCAGCACGGTCACCTCGTTATCAAAGCATAAGCGATTCTGCGATTCGACACCGCCGACCGGTCCACCTGGCGCTATGCCTCAGTTACCAACCCCAGCGCCGAGTCCTTTTCTGGTCTATCCCAGACCTCCGGTCAGTCTACCAGGAGGTTTACCTTTCTATCCACCGAGTTTGATGGGACCTTATCCGGGAATTTTTCCGAACGCTCCTAACTTTTTGAACACTCCGCTCTTGTTCCCGCCGAAAGTCGAGGAAGCTGAGAAAAGGAGCGACAGTCCGAAGAAAGAGCGATTCACCCCGCCAAGGGTGCTGCCGCAGCATAGTAAAGTATCTCCATCCACTGCGGAGGAGGCTACGTCCTCGTTCAGACCATCCCCAGCTAGGCCGCCTGTCCAGCCAACTCCCGAGAGCGACGACGATCCCTCTAAGAAACGGGAGATCAACAGAAACAACGAGAAAAAGACGGATTCTGAACATGCCCCGGCAACCACGAACGAAGAGACGACGGACCAACCTTTAGATCTGAGAGTCCAAACGAAGAAGCAACGAACGAATTCGAACATCGCCGAGAGAAAGAGTCGTAGCCCGTCACCCACGCCAGCGCCGATGGAGGAAGCACCACCTCCTCCAGATCCTCCAAAACCTGAGGAAGAGACGCCTGTGCCAATGGAGGTCGATACCAAGGATGTGCCCAACAGCCCGCAGCTGAGAACCAGTCTACCCACGGAACAACCACCTACGACCACGCCACCGCACATGGCGTATCCCAGACCGATTCACCCAATGTTGCTGGAGGCCATGTATCGCGGACCAACCAGTTCCTTCCCAGGATTTCCAGGTGGGCCACCGCCTCCTGGAGGTGCAACCCCGGAATCCAGACTGCTACCACCGCTACCACCGTTTGGACCACCGCGTGGGCTTCCTTTTTTAGGGACATTTATGAACGGGCTCAGCGGCGCTAGGCCAGGAGGCGGAGGATTCGACCTGCTTGCCAGGCCGCCGCTGGGACCGTTCCCCGGCGTGAAGCCGTTCCAAGAGGCTGTGATCGCGCCCCATCACCATCATCACCATCATCACGCCCACGGCAAAATGAAAGACCGATATTCCTGCAAGTTCTGCGGGAAGGTGTTCCCCAGATCCGCTAATTTGACCAGACACTTGCGCACACATACCGGCGAACAACCTTACAAATGCAAGTATTGCGAGCGGTCCTTCAGCATCTCCAGTAATCTTCAGCGGCACGTGAGGAATATCCACGACAAACAGAGACCTTTCAAGTGTCCACTTTGCGAGAGATGCTTCGGCCAACAGACAAATTTAGACAGACACTTGAAGAAGCACGAAGCCGACGACGGTAGTGGCGTTGTTTCCGTGGCGGATTCACCCGGAAGCAGCAACGAAAACGAACGAGAGGACACGTACTTCGACGAAATCAGATCGTTCATGGGAAAGGTGACTTATGGTGGCGAGGCTGGCTATGGATTACCCCCTCACCCGGCCTATTTACCTAGTCGACTTCACGAGATGCACGAGTCCAAGATGGAAACGGAGTACGACGAAGACGAGGATAGCGAGGAAGGAGTCTCCCCTTTGGACGAAACGGATGGCTTGTCACCCGCAGAGGCTAAAGAATCCACTCCACCACCGCAATACGATCTGAAGCTGAGGGAGAAGCAGGAACTGCTCAACAACAACACGGCCGAGCCCGTCATCGAGATTTCCACATAGCCCATAGGTCGGATAGTTTGAAGAAGATGGAAATTGTTCGCGGAAATGCTGTTTTAGTGACGCACATAGAACTGTTACGAAGGTGTTCGTCTTGATGTAACTGTTATAACCGTAGGAAAATTCGATCTGTCGTATTTTCAAGTAACTCGTTGTGAAAAGAGTGTCAGTTTGAGAATTTCGTTGCTGACACCTTGACTTCTTTGAAGTTGAACTTTTTTCGGGGTACGATAAGAAGATGTCAAAGACGCTAAAGAAAAGTGCGTTTATAATAATCCGCAGACATTTTTCGATTCGGTGGGCTTTTATTTTCCAAGTTTCTATTCTTTTCTTTTTTTTTCTTTGCACTGCAAGAGTGAGAATGTAAGAGAGATCGAACGAAATTCACTGTCCTTTCTCATACACGAACAAATACATATACACGTACATACCCACATATACACATATTCACGTTCGTTACGGACAAGCTGTTCAATAGCGTAGTTCCTACAGGCTCGTTTTCATTGTACACGCGCACGTAATTAATAATCGTTCGAACTTTCCCTCTTTTCCCTTCGACGACCTGGCTATTGGTCGCTCATCGTAGTATTATTTACTCAACTTACTGCAAGAGTTATTTTGCGTCGTGTGAAGCTGTCTCACGCGAAAGACAGATCCCTATTCGAGTTTCTAAAACTCGATTAGCCTCCTTTAATAGTATGTATATTCACGCAGGACGATTTAATCGTGAAGCGATTCGAAGATATCAGAGCCGGGAGAAGATTAAGCATCGACGTTTTTTTCTTTCTAGAGTGTAGTTCGATGGTTGCAATCCTCGATGGAAGCGAATTGAAGGAATCTCGTGGAGCTCGTGCTCGAATAGGTAGGAAAGTACGTGCATAGGTCTGATGTTAGTCGACGCGAAGCCAAAGCGACGAGGATGACGATTAGCGAAGCGAACGTGTAATTAAAAGAGTAACGTTTTATGAGAATCTGTGTACAAATTTCTATTAGGTGATATAACGTTTGTAAAAAAAAAGAAGAATACAGAAGTTCTCCGCGATTTTTAATATATATATATAAATATATATAGATAGATAGATAGATATTATACATATGCATATATTATAAATATGCGATCTTATCAATTTATTGTGACATGGGTTACGAGAAGTACACTTTATAGAGACGCATAATTGTTACGTTTATTTCACTGGATAATAAATAAACAGATCGCGCATGTTTTCATCCTGTTCTCGATGTTCAAGAATGATGCTCGTGAATGTGTACGGAATCGCAAAGAGAAAGAAAAAATGAAGTTATTTCTCTTCCTTTCTTTTGATCATTCCCAGGCAATGTTTGTGAATAGCGTTTTGATAATGGCGTTAACAACATAGAAAGTTATCTTGTTTTTTCATGTAAAATTTTACGAATACGTGCTCCACATATCTCTTCTTCTCCCATCCTTTTCTCTAATAGACGATAACAAACTTACGGTTGATTAAGCATACTTACGTCGATCATACTAATTAAGAACGATTATATTATGAATCTATCTATACATATTGTATAAAAGCATCCTGTAACTTCATTATGATTACTATTAAAATATTACACTTCAACTACGATGATTACTATTAATGAACTCATCATTAATTACCCAACACCTCTTTCTATAAATATTCGTGGTATAGTGTACAAGTATGTAAATGTACAAGTATATAAGTACAACATGTTTATTGCAGAATTATTTGACACATTAAAATACTCCATTAATTTTTAACAATTACACTTTCACTTTATAAGAAAATGTTTCTAATAATTAAAAATAATTCTGCTCTTAATTTGTAATAGTTATGGCGTTTGACTATAACAGTACAGTCATTTTCATCATAAACTGGTATTCAATATAAAATAACAGAGTTCTAAATTAAAAAGTAGTAGCACAGAAGTGTGAATTTAGTTTTAGCTTGTAAAAACTGTTACGGTTATAAAAATAGTTGCTGTAATTAATAGTTAAAGGCATTAATTTACAATAAAAATTAAAAAATTATTAAATTTGATTGCGTTATAATGGAAAAATCGCCATTAACGACATCAGCAAACCACCCGAGCTCATTTGTGTGTTGTCTCCCGTACCGTGAAGATCGAAGAAGAGCTTTTACGAATTAAATTATCAATTTATAACATTTAAACTATTACTTTATAACATTTAAGCCATTAATTAACAACATTTAAACTATCAATTAACAATATTTAAACTATTAATCAACAACATTTAAACTATTACTTTATAACATTTAAGCAATTAATTTATAACATTTAAACTATTAATTAACAATATTTAAACTATTAATCAACAACATTTAAACTATTACTTTACATCTAGACGTTTATAATTTTTCGATGCTTTAAAAAAAGTTTGGCGTCGCGATCGTTTCTCTTTTACTCACTTCTCCTGTTACTTAGAACACACGTTTCTCGCAATTAACCGATCTTCGATCACTCTTTAACTGAAAATAATTTATTATCATTATTTATTTTGCTATTAATTGATGTATGAATTCTAAAATTTTTATTACTCTAAGTAAAAGAAACTTGTGTATGTAAGAACATATTAGATTTCTATATTTAATAATTAATTGTTGAACAACGGTATATGCTTAGAATTAAGTTATGAAAATTCATAAATTGTTATAAAATATTATGATGGGTCATCAAAGTAGAAAATGTTTATAAAAGAATGCCGAAAAATCAATAATTATTACAAGTTGATATAATATGTAGATTTTTTTCCTTTGAGACTCTTGACCGCTGGTCAACTTCATGCTTGGCTATTATAGTAAAATTATGTTTGTCATAAACTGGTATTGAATATAGATTAAAACAGTTTACATCAATAGACAGTCAAATAGAAATGCAAATTTAGTTTCAGCTGATAAAAAATATAAAAATTGTAGAAATGCTTATTGTAATAAATTGCTGAAGGCGTCAATTTACAACAAAAATTAAAAAAGTATTAAATTTGATTGTGTTATAATGGAAAAAGCATATTTTATGATATCAGTAAACCGTTACTGTTCGATTCACCTTCCGAAACCTTGTCATGTTTATGGTATCGGGTATATAAGGAACACGCGACTCGCGCGCGAGCTCATTTGTGCGTGGACTCCCGTACCGTGAAGATCGAAAAAGAACTGATAACGTTTAAATTATCAATTTATAATTTTTAAACAAATACTTTATAAAATTTAAACAATTAATTTATAACATTTAAGCCATTAATTTATAACATTTAAACCATTAATTTATAACATTTGAACCATTAATTTATAACATTTAAGCCATTAATTTATAACATTTAAACCATTAATTTATAACATTTGAACAATTAATTTATAACATTTAAACCATTAATTTATAACATTTAAACAATTAATTTATAACATTTAAACAATTAATTTATGACATTTAAGCTATTAATTTATAACATTTAAACAATTAATTTATAACATTTAAACCATTAATTTATAACATTTAAACAATTAATTTATAACATTTAAGCCATTAATTTATAACATTTAAATTATTAATTTACAACATTTAAAGCATTTATCTACAACATATAAACTATTAATTTAAAACATTTAACCTCTATTTGCACCATTGGATTTTCAACGGTTCGTGCCTGATGTCAGTCTTTCTGTTGATATTTGCGGGATGATAGCCGGCGACGATGCTGTTTCTCCGCTTCGAACGGTGAGTCGCATGCATTTATGTTCCTCCGGTCACTCAATCATGTCGTAGGACGCATGGTCCGAATCGGCACGGGTGACTGGTTGTATTACGTAGAATTTTTTGCGAGCATAGTGACCGCGGGTATTTTTTATACCCGCGAGTAGTAACATTCTTTTTTTAAATTTATTAGTTTAGGATAGGTCTTCTTGCGCATCGCGATTATAACAATTAGTCTTTCAATAATTAGTTTAAACATATACATTGGAGAATATATTCGTGTCATTTAGAAATATGTATATTAATATTCAGTATGAATATTTGTAAAAGTCAAATATCTACGCGAATATATCTGTGTCACATAAATATATTTGATCTTAAGCGATGAATTTTAGTACAAATTGTTTAGTACAAAAAGTCACGTTCTATATAAAATATGAATTAAAATTCATTTCTCTTTCCGTACAAGAATGTATGAAATTTTATCTGCAAGAAGAAACTTCGCGACAAGCAGATTTTTTAATCAAAGCGATAATTATGAACGCTGCTTCTGCATTTTCGAGTATGCGCTTTGATGAAAAGATCGCCTCAGATTATTTCTTTCTTAGTAATACATTTAGAATCAATTATTACATTTCATCGAGTCTTAATCTTTTTTCAATTAATGCTACCATTTTTTGCAATATTCAAATTTCATTGATTTATTATATTAATAAAGTAAAATTATTATAATCTGAAACGAAGTAACAAAATATAAAATCAAAGAACTTTAGTCGGTTGAATAAGTATTAGACAAATTAATCATCTTTTTAGATCAGGATTTTCAGATTTAACCCTTTCCGTGCCCTTTGTCAGGACCTCGTTCACGTGCCCAGGTGCTACTTGAATGGGAGAAAGACATTGGGCACGATGATTGTACCTTTCCAGAGCATGGAAAGTCATTCTCGTTACTACTTTGTCACTATGCTCGCTTTTAGTATTTGTAGTAGTAGTAGTAGTTTTGGTTTCTCTGGCCGATGTATACATCGGTCCATAGCCACATTGGGCAAATCGCGGTTTTTCTTATTAGTGTCGCGAAATAACATCGCGGCTTTTGTTTAGTGCCGCGAGAGAATGATCACGGTTTGCTTTAGAGTTGCGAATTACCATATCGCGATTGTCTTTTGCAATTTTTATTATGAATTTTTAAAACTTTTTAGAAAATTGTACGTATCAGAATTAATCCTGTTTTTAATTGTTTAAAATTACTAAGTCGCGTGGTTTGGTTTCTTCGATGATAAGTACAGTGTTCATATATGATTATGTGAATCCCTATACTATACCTATTGTAACTAATAAACTATAAAACACGGTACTTTTTCGCTTTATGATAATTTTACGTTTTCTTCTCTCAATGCCTAAAAACTCTTTATCTAAATGCGGCCCGAGCGTAGTTACCTCCTCGTAGTGGGTCCCGGTAATTGGTGTCGTTTCCCAAATAATGATACACGAAGTAGGCATTCTGAATATTAAACGATTAATGTAACGTGGAAAACGACATACATTAATATTTCCGGGTACCACTGTTTGAGAGACGATATCAAGCTAAAAACTACTTTAACATAGTCCAGTTTGGATCACCAAAAGCCACGAAGAGAATTTTGGACGATCAAGACTGGACTAATACCCCCTTCGAGGGAAACGTGGGACACCGTGGGATGCGTGCGTTTTAACCTTAATTATTCATAAGTTAGACACATATGTTAAGTCCATTGTGAGCCCATTCTGTACAATGAAACTTATCTGACTTGCAACGAAATATAAATATTTATTCTCCTTCCTATCATCTATTATTATGTGCACGGCGATTATGTGGCGATTTTTATTTTATTCTCCGATTTATCGCCGTTTCTCCTTGCTTCTCCCTACTTTTAAGGGAAATTTAGTCGAGGCATCTAGAAGTTTATAATTATAAAAAGCTTGACGTCGAGATCGTTTCTCTTTTACTCACTTCTCCTGTTACTTAGAACACACGTTTCTCGCAATTAATCGATCTTCGATCACTCTTTAATTGAAAATAATTTATTATCATTATTTACTTTGCTATTAATTGATGTATAAATTCTAAAATTTTTGTGACTTTAACATGATCTTATATTAGGAAGTAAAAGAAACTTGTGTATGTAAGAACATATTAGATTTATATATTTAATAATTAATTGTTGAACAATGGTATATGCTCAAAATTAAGTTATGAAAATTGATAAATTGTTATAAAATATTATGATGGGTCATTAAAGTAAAAAATGTTTGTGAAAGAATGCCGAAAAATCAATAATTATTACAAGTTGATATAATATGTAGATTCTTTCCCTTTGAGACTCTTGATCATTGGTCAACTTCATGTTTGGCTATTACAGTAAAATTATTTTTGTTATAAACTGGTATTGAATAATTCTACGTCAAAAAGTAGTACTATAAAAATGCAAATTTAGTTTCAGCCGATAAAAAATATAAAAATTATAGAAATGTTTATTGTAATAAATCGTTGAAGGCGTCAATTTAACAAAAAACAAGAATTAAAACATTATTAAATTGTGTTACAATGGGGAAAGTACGTTTTATGATATCAACAAACCGTTACTGTTTGATTCACCTTCCTAGACCTTGCCAAATGTATACGACATCAGGTACATAAGGAACACGCGATTCGCGCGCGAGCTCATTTGTGCGTGGACTCCCGTACCGTGAAGATCGAAGAGGAACTGGTAAGATTTAAATTGTCAATTTATAACGTTTAAACTATTACCTTGTAACATTTAAACTGTAAGCCATTCATTTATAACATTTAAACTATTAATTTATTACATTTTAGCTATTATTTTATAACATCTAAGCCATTAATTTACAACGTTTAACCTATTACTGTATAACGTTTAAGCTATTAATTTACAACATTTAAGACATTAATTTACAACATTTAAGCCATTAATTTATAACATTTAAACCATTAATTTATAACATTTAAACTATTAATTTACAACATTTAAACCATTAATTTAGAACATTTAAACTATTACTTTATAACATTTAAGCTATTAATTTACAACATTTAAGCCATTAATTTATAACATTTAAGCCATTAATTTATAACATTTAAACCACTAATTTATAACATTTAGATTCATGTAACAGCTGCGTGGGAAATAAGTGTTTCGTAGCATCACTACGAAGCACCATCTCTTCATGCTGGCCCATGAAATGGAATCAGAACTCGATATTCTCGATAACAATTTGAACGTCGATATTTTTGTGTAATGTGGAGTAACTCATGGACGGGTCTCGTTCGTAGTCACCTCCTCGTGGTGAGACCTGGTAATTGGTATCGTTTTCCAAAGATCAATCGACCGATTAATTTTTTATTAATCCGTGGAAAACGATACCAAGCTAAGAACTACGAAAACATAGTCCAGTTTGGATCACCAAAAGCCACGAAGAGAATTTTTGATGATCCAAACTGGACTAATACCCCCCTTCGGGGGCAACGTGGGACACCGTGGGACACCGTTGGACATCGTTGGACATCGTTGGACATCGTGGGACACCGTGGGATGCGTGCGTTTTAACCTTAATTATTCATAAGATAGACACATATGTTAAGTGCATTGTGAGCCCATTCTGTACAATGAAACTTATCTAACTTGGAACGAGATATAAAAATCTATTCTCCTTTCCTTTCCTTTCCTTTTTCCTTTGATTCTTTCGAAAGATCGTGAACGAAAGGGTTCACGCCGCGATTTTTCTTTCATTGTTCGATCGTTAGGGCTTCTTCTTGCTTCTCCATTTTTAAGGGATGCTTATTGCGGTTATGTTAGAGTCGATAACTTTCCGATGTCTTCAAACGTTTAGCATCGCGAAAATAGAATGTTAAACAGTTTAGTAGAACGACTCGTACAACTCTTTTGCAAGACACGAAATTGTATATACAGTGTCAGTAGCTTCTTTTTCTTTCTCCCGCTTCAACTTAGACAAATGTGTCTTTAATATCAAACGCTGCCAGTAGGGTCACTAAGTTACTATATTAGCTTCTGTCGCAAGCTTTTGTACAGCTTTAATTGTTTTATACCTTTGTTTTAATTTCTGGTTATTTTTTGTGCAAGTTATTTAGCGATAGCAGGGATAATATAAAAGCAACAGGAACATTAATATATAAACGCGAAGACAATTAACGATCAATTTAATGATTAATCCGATAAATTTATTTTAACTAAAATAGATTTATTCGCGCATGAGTAACGTTTCATATACAATTTATATTTATTTCAAAATATATTTTTTACAAATTTCATAATGGATAATTTTTTAATTATTTGAAGTACTACGATGAAAGTAAAGCCGATTAAATAAATCATTCTCTTACTTCGTACTAATTTTTAACGCGTTTGAAACATGGAAATCTTAATAACAATAGCTTTAATTTATTTCCATAGTTATCGTAACATTCGCATACCGAAATCATATTATTTTGCTATATTATGTGAATTTGCTACAGTTGACGCCAAAAAACAATTAGACCCAAATATTCGAAAGCAAAGTTGCACGCGCGTTTGTGCAGTATTTTTTAAGCATAGTTAGTGGCGAACTTTTGAATTCCTGCAAATATTTTCCAATATTTATAACACGCGACTGTAGTGTATTAGGAGAATGTATATTTCGTATTCTAATAACGAATATTCACAGTATGTATTCTTATAGCGAACAGTATAATTCTTGCAGACAGTAACATTGCATTCACGCNTATTCGTAAGTATTTGTTCGCTGTCGAGAAATATCTCACAATTTGCAACTAATATTTTTCATGTTCCAATTTCTTGATAATAAATAAATCGAATAAATAATAAATAAAAATTCATAATTTTTTAAGTATAAAAGAAATAGCAGTATTTTCTAAATAAACGTTCGATAGGGAAAAGAACCCCCCTCCCCCTCACTTATACAGCTTTATTTTCAGGGAATATTTGTGACCGCGCGCAATGCGGTCTGTAGAGTCAGTGTTTGCTACGCAACAGTTTCTTTTCGATATTTTAAAGTCGCGATAATTTTGATTAAATTCGATCGAATAATCGGACGCGAAAATAACAAAATTTTATCAAAGAAATTTGTGCGCGATATTAGAGTTCTTGTTCGCCGATTAAAATTTTACCGGTCGCGGAAACGTAGTCTTATTTTATAAATTTTTGAATATTCGTTTTCGGTATTAGAGTCAGTGCATCTCTCAAGAGGACAAAGCCTCTCCAGGACCTCAAGAACGTAAGTATCTTTACATATCGTACTTCAATTATGTCTGTTTCATTTATTTTCCTTTAAACACTGTCAATTAAGAAATACAATTTGATTGAAAATTTGGAATGTTAGGATCTTGTAAGGTTATTCTTCTATTAAAATGAATAAAGCGTTAAACTCTTAATATCCAATTATAAAACAAATGACTAACATGTTTTAGAAATCATTAGACTTCCATAATAATATAATAAGAAGCTTTCATATTAGAGTTTCAGTTTTTATACTTATTGAAGTTTATTAGAATTTCAATCCTTATTACTACTAAAGTTACAAATTTAATAAACTTGCATTTTTCATTATATCTAACTTTTCAAATAATCAGCAATCACTCATCGCGTTTTATTCTGTTACAGATTTTTCGCAACCTCTATTTCCACCATTGGATTTTCAACGATTCCCGCCTG